>APFE031677373.1:412210-426303 GCA_000404065.3 Pinus taeda | reverse complement strand
TCTGTAATTTTCTACAGGATGTTCCAAAAGTGGATTTTGGAGGGTTGATGGAGGGAAAAAGGTGGAGGAACGAGTATGGAGGTGAAATAGGGGTGTAGGGGAATTCAAGACTTGGATGATGGAGTTGAGGAGTGGCGTAGATGGTGAGATTTGTTCAAGGAGGGATGAAACGATGTTGCACAAGAAGATGAGAATCATGGCAAAGTAAGCGAATGAGGCAAATGTAAGGTAAGGTTTCTAAGTGAAGGGTGAAGCAGGTAGGCTGGATGGAGTATGGGCAGGTAAGGAAGGATAACAGGTACTCTGCAAGTGGTTTTTCAAACTGAACAAACAAACACTTATAAAACCTATGACCTAGTTACTTCACTCTAATCTGACCTAACAGCAAAAGGAAATGAATAGCAGTTTATTCGAAATGAAATAATGTGAAATGCTATGCAAACTAAGTAATCAAGACTCCGAAGATGTAACCAACTTCTGCAAATAAAAATCGAACACTAATGATTGCATGGCGAAGCAAAGACTGTGTTTTTGTTGGCAGCAAGGTCACCTTGATCCCAGCGCCTGATCCCACTGAGGGAGAGGTGAAATTAGAGGTGATTGATGGCCTTTTTCTGAAGCTCTTCCCTGTTAATAACCTATCAACTCAATCTGGACATAAAAATCCTTTTTAATCATCAAAAGCAATCTAAATAACAAAGCAAGATTTAAATCTAAATAGCAGATTTTATTCTAAGAATGCAACAAAACACATAAAGGTAAACAAAGGAGGTACTGGGCACTTGAGATGGGCCCAACCCCAAGAGCTACATCCTCCTAAGAGAGATTTAGAGCTGGTGCAAAGCTAGATTCATCTTTATTGAGCAAGAAAAGAAGAGTTACATTAAAAACTGTCCACAAGGGAAAGCTTGAAAAGGTGCTGAAATGCAAAGCTAATCTACTGACTAAAATCGAACTACAAACTAGCTAACTCCTTCCTACAAAGTGACTAACTACTGGCTAACCAAAATGAGGCCCTAAGCCCTCTTATTTATACAAATTGAGGACCCCAACAGTCCTCCTAAACTTTAGGGACTTAGCTGCCCAAAACTTGCAGTTAACAGCAGTCCTACTTGACTTGCTCGGCTACCCTTGTGATAATCGATTTGGTAGCCCTTGAACTCCGAGCTGATGGTGGAGAATTCGAGGTAAGGGCCCATAAATGAAGGGGACACCTTCCCAAAAATCCTCTCCACGAATTTGGCTACCAAGTGCTCATTTAAACCTTTGATTTTGTCTCCAAATTGACCAAAAAGACTACACAAAGCACACATTAGACTTGTTGGCATAATGACTAACCCAATTCACTCTATTAGCATAAACATAATAAAAAAACATGCAATAAACTAATGAAAATGGTGGATTAAGTCGAATTAGGAGGTTGGATGAACCCATATAATTATCCATTTTTGGGGCTCATCATCACCCCCTACTGAAAGTGTTGCTCATCCTCTGAGCAACTAATCTGTCTCTTCATCTTTGATGGCCCTGGTGGCCTCTCTGTCATGCCAAGCTTCTGAAGTGATGTCCTCTTCTCGGTCATGAAACCATGCTTTTCTCCTTATTTCTTCCCACTGCCTGTGCTCCTTTTCTTGTAACAGTTTTGTTAAAGCCTCAGCCTTAGCCTGCAACTTGCCCTCTCTTTGTTGTTCATTAGATGTTTCCTTGTCTTTCCTTCTTCCTGTGATTGTTTGGCCACCTTTTCCTCCAATTTCTTGGTCTCTCTTAGCTTAGCCCGAGTTTCCTGTAGAGAATTCTCAGCTTCATGTAGAACTGCCTCAGCTTCCTGTAGAACCGTCTTTGAGTCCATCATCTTAATTTGCTCTCTCTAGGTGAAGGCTTTTGGCTTCTTCATTCATAGATGATGGATCTCTTTGAAGGAGACTCTTCCTTTTTGTTTAGCTATGGTGTCCTCAATTGTAATTGGCTCCCTTGACTGTGGCTGGGGTCTGCCTGCTTTTATCCTCGTGCTCCTTCTTGCCTTAAAATACATGGAAGGCTCCCTTTTTCGCTTTCCTTTTTGCTGTGGAGATGTGCTTAAGGTAGCCAACACAGTTACTGCCTCCCTGGCTAAAATCTCAGGCGATTTTTCCTTCTATTGCCCTTTTTCCAGACTTCCTGTAGAAAGTCCTGTGCTGATTATTTTCTGGCTTCCTGTAGAAACCATCTTCTGGCTTCCTATAGAACCTGTCTTCACTGTTTCGATCTGCTTGGCTGGGAGTGTCTTGCATTTTCAGCTTTTGTGTGGTTGCCTTGGTTGTGATAACTTTCATTTGGGCTTTCTTGGCCTTTTTTCTTCCCAACCTTTTTCCTTTTTCACCCTCTCTGTTTTTGTTTTTGTGTCCTTTTTTGTCTCATGCTCAGCGGTCATGTCAAATTCCTCTTTTTCCTTCTGTTCTTCCTCTGTTTTGACCTCTGTTTGAATGTCTTGTGCTCCCTCATCAATGTTCTTCTCAATTTCTTCAGTTGGCATGGTGTTGAGTTTGTGTTTTAACCAAAAAAGAGAAAATGCTCAAGTGGAAAAAAACACAGTCAATCACTGAAATAGAGGACAACTGAATTTGGTCTTTTTTTGAACCCAAGAAGGAATTTTTCGTGTGCTCTTTACAACATCAAATGGCATTAATTCCCTTGTGTTAAAACTACTGTCACCTCGAATTGGTCTGTCTGTTTATGAAATTTTTTTTTCACAAATCAAAGCATAAGGACACTGGTTTTCTCACACATTGATAGATATGTAAATTCGGGTTTTTCCACACACAGGTTGGTCTGCTGCATGTCTTCCTTGCAAGGGAATTTTTTATTTTCTTCTTTTTCTTTTTAAAACCGATGAGGAGATTTCGGAAGCAGAAGAAAAGAATGGGTAAATTCATTGAATCATGCAAGCAAAATTCCATTGTTCTCAATGCACAGGCAGACTTTTTACTCTCATTTTTCAATTTAATGTCGTGTTCAATTCACCATTTTGCACCAACAAATCATGCACAAAGAAGTTTCCCTGATCTTACCTCATTTTGAGCTTGAACTTCGCTGAAACTCCCAGGTTTTCTTTCTACATGGCTGTTTTCTGTGTTTCCTGTAGAAGACTTCCTGTATAAACGCCTGTAGAGCACCCCTGCGCCTTTGAACGAGCCTGATACGCAGCAGAATCTCGGAGACAAGTAGAGAAACTGGTGGAGGATGACTAGTTAATCATTTTGTGCAAACTTCAGTTGAGGATGTGGCAAGTGCAAATGAACAACAGTTAGTGAGTTTCAGCCGAGTGTTCTTAATTTCTACGTGACTTGTGGTGAGGTGGCAAAAATGTGCGCTGGCCCATGCAGACGACAATGCTGTCATGAAACATCCTGTTTCCTACCTGTGATCACTCCATCAATTATGCTGAGGTTTAAACAGCCAACACTCCCCTTTGTTTTAATTTTCACGTGAGTCAACTGTCCACGTATATTGCATGACTTCCGACTGAGTGCTAGAGGAGGAAATGTCAGGTTAACCTTGCTAGATTCATGGCTTAATCCCAGTATTCCATTCGTTCATGCAGTTTTTAAATTAGATTTATGCAATAGAGGAACGAGTTTTAGTCACATACATGGGAGTCGAATGGTTGCTGTGAGGTGCTGTAGCCTTTCATTTGCTGCATGCACTGGCTTCTGTGGTTGCATGATGGCTTGGTGGCTGATTCACGGCTATTTTTTCTTGTGCAGGTATCCTCTGGCCGGATCCATGCTGTAGGAGCTGGCTTCACATTCAAATCTGCACCCTCAAGCTGCTGCTGCTGAATTTTCACTGGACCAAAACTTGTTTTCGCCATTGCTCCTGAACGATAGATCGGATCGATCTGAAACTTGCTGAGCATGTTCCTATCATCATTATGCACCTCCCATAGCAAAATCGCGATCAATGGATGCACAGATTTCGAGGAAAAAGAGAAATGGCTGAAGATTACAGAGATTAATTTCTCGGAAACCGTGCATCAGAATTGGCTGAAACTGCTTGGGTAGGTTACTATCACCCATATGCATCTCCCCATGAAACAGGTTTTGAAACAGATGCACAGATATGGAGAAAATGCAAAAATGGCTGAAGGTGATGGAGGCCGATTTCTTGGAAACCGTGCACCAAAATTGGCTGAAATTGCTTGGGCATGTTGCCATCATCCCTATACAACTCCCTGTAAAATGGTTTTGTAAATGGATGCACGGTTTTCAAGTTATGGAAAAAACAAATTCTATTCTATGTATTTTTCTTCAATGCATTCTGCAAGTTTTTGCATGGAAAGAAAAACTGAGCTTGGGTTGTGATGCAGGCATGGAGATGATGGAAGAGGAGTCTGAAAATTGCAGGAGGACTTCTGAACCATTGAGGAAGCTATCTTGTTCGCCAAACTACCTTTTTGCAATCCATTTTTAGCTTCTTGTAATTTTTACAGGAACTTCATGTAGAAAACACAGTTTTCATAAAAGACGCACAATGAGGTAGAAAAAATGGTGGAGAAAGGTGAGGGATGGAAACATGGATACTTGCAGGCCTAACCAATAGATTCCAAGCTTTAGATTCCCTTCCAAAATCGAATCTGGCTCGCTTGAAGGTTCTACAGGATGTTTCTTGTAGAAATACAGAACTTCCTGTAGAAACGCCTCTAGCTTCCTGTAGAAGGCCCAATCTCAACCCGAATGTGACCAAATCCTAGGAGAGGTAAGTGGCCATGGAGGGGGTGTCCTTGAGCCTGGTATGGACCCCTGTCCTCGTTTTGCGCGCCCCTCTTTTCCTGCAAAGTATTCACTACAACCTGCAATTTTTCATAAAGATTAGGCCTGTTTTCTTTTTCTTTTATTTTTTTATTTTTTTCTTTTTTTGAAAACAACTAGGGCGCCTCATAGAGGTTTTCACCCTAATTGCCTGCCCTGGGCCCTCCAAGGGAGGTTTTCACCCAAGGATCTTATTCTCTTTTTCTTTTCTCTTTTTTTCCTCTTTTTTTTTTTTCTAACCCATTGACCGCCTCATGGAGGTTTTCAATCAATGAGCCAATCTAAGGCGCCTCCGTGGAGGTTTTCACCTTAGATTTTTCCTCTTATTTCCTTCTTTTTTGTTTTTTCTACCCTACACTACTTGAAAAACAAAATCTTTCTCAAGTATAAGAATACTTCCAATGAAGCCATGTGCACATCGATATTAGAGACAAAATGATGTGGAGGCTTGAAATGCATGCTTTGACAACTATCTAGATTTCAGAGACCAAATGATTTGACTTTGAAGGGATGAAGAATAGCTGAAGAAGAGAGTGTTGCTGCAACTTAGTGACTGTCTGAAACCATATCTCAATATAGGTCTGATATCCGTGGTCCTTTTGTTGATCTGGATCATTCTCCATATCTTCTTCTATCATGACCTTCACATCTTCCTCTTTTTGCTGAGTTTTCTCTTGAATACATGAAAGATTTGATGGTAACCATGAGGGAACTCTCTCAATCTCTGATTTTGATGTCTTCTCTTGATCAAGTGCAGCCCATGGTTCTTTGATCTCCTCCTTTGAATCTTCTTTTGCTGAATGTGGTCCTTCAATGTTGTCAATATAATCTCTTTCTTGCACTACTCTTCTTGAGCTATGGTGAATATCATTGAGCTCAAGAGGAGTCATTTGGACATGTTGTGCCTCAGCATTGCAATTGGGTTGAGCTACTCCAATGTGTGGGTTTGGAAATGGTGGTATGGGTAGTTGAGTGGGGGTGTATATTTGAGATGGATGCATATGGGTTTGTGGTTGGGCAGGTGGTGGAGGAAAAGGAGTGGGAGGAGTGTTGTACTGGGGCCTCCACCCCTGATGAGGTGCATTCCACTGAGGCTGTGGCTAAGCATAAGAGTGAAACAAATGAGCAGCTGGTTGGGCATAATATGGATCTGTGAAGGAACAAGGAGGAGGTGTGAACCAGGAAGGATGAGCAGGGGGACCCCAAGAAGTCATGGAAGTGGCTTGATAGGGGTCGTAATAGGTCTCGGATGTCCCTTGCATTCCCTGCTGGTAGAGTATGGATCCATGTGGCCTCCTTTGGTTCATATAATAGAGTGATTCAGTGGCTCTTTTGGTTCTCTGATATGCAGCTTTAATTCCAGGCAAGGAAGGGCATTGATTCGTAGGATGGTATTCTTCACAGACGAAACAGACTTCTATGGAGTGCAATGGACATTCATTCCTAGGATGCTTTCTAGTGCACCTAGGACAAAAGATGACCAAAGCCCTCTTGGCTTCCTCTTGCTTCCTTTGGATATGTAAGGTATCTAGTTGCATGGCAAGAAACTACCTCATCTCGCTCTTGAAATCTTCCATCAGATTCTCACATTCACCTCTAAGGATTGAGTTGGAAGAAAGAGTACTACTCCCAACATTTCTGCTTGTAGCCATTTGCTCCAGTGGAATTTTTTTCTTCTTCTCCCCTAGAGGTTCTTTAAATATGCCTTGATGTCCGCCCAGGGTTCTTAATCACAACCATCGAAGAAGAGAGAAGGTTGGTTGTGTGAAGCAGTGGGGGTGTTGTTGAATCATTTTTGCGAATTATTTCTACTCCTACAAGGCAGGAAAGAAAATCTTTTTGGTTGATTTTTGTTTTTTTTTTTGTTTTTTGTTTTTTTCTACTTGTACTTGCAAAACTAAAATAGATTGAACTGCAACCAACTATCTTGCTGAAATGAAAATGCGGAATTGAAATGAAAGCAGGAAATGACTAATCTATTTTGCTCAAATAAAATTGCAGGAATGAAATGCTAGTCTACACTTGCAAAATTGAAATTGCGGAATTGAAATGCTAATCTATGCTTGTAGAATTGAAATGCTAATCTACACTTGCAGAAATGAAATTGCGGAATTGAAATTCTAATCTATGAAAGCAGGAAATGTCTAATCTACTTTTGTGGAAATGAAATTGCAAAATGGAAATGAAATAAACTACTTAGCAGAAGGTTGTAGTAGTAAATAGAAGAATAGCAGCAATCACCAATACTCTGACGCTTCCCCGGCAACGGCGCCAAAAAGATGGTGGGCCCCAGTATTGCAGCAATAATGTTGCAACTCCCAAGACCCCCTTCTTTAATTTTATCAACCCAGTAGTTTGTAACAAACTTGGAAGCGACGGTGCTGTATGCACAAGTACTAGCTCTTGTCGCAGCTGTCACTTGGTCAGGTGGCACAAGTCCGCTAGGAGCTTAAGCCAACTTCTATGAGCTCTTAGAAGAATATTTTTAATTGATGGATGAAAGCTAACTCAAATGAGGCTAATCTACTTGCAGAAAGAAGTGAAAAGTGGAAAGGAAATGCAAACCCTAGCAAACCCTAATTTTACCAGCTAGCCCTACTGATGCAAAAAATAGGATGCAAGCTACTGAAAGAGATGCCATTACATCTAGGAAGGTAAAATACATGTGTCTAAATTACTTCTATCTGAAGAAAACATCTTTTTGTATTGTTGATTAAGTTGTCAGATTTACCATGCATGTGCTTTCACTGTTTTTGATTGTGTAGAGGTGGATCGGTGGGAGAAAATGCTTGTAGGAGGTTGGGAAGGTTAGAAGAGGTCCTAAGGGGTCCCTGACACCCTTCCTGAGAGTTTCACAGTGATTGGATCTCAAGAAATCGCTTTCGTGAGCTTCTACAAGAAGTCTGCAAGGGTTCTACAGGATGTTCTAGAATTTCTACAGGATGTTTTGTAATTTTCTACAGGATGTTCCGAAAAGAGGATTTTTGGAGAATGGATGGAGGGAAAAAGGTGGAGGAACGAGTATGGAGGTGAAATAGGGGTGTAGGGGAGTTCAAGACTTGGAGGATGGAGTCGAGGAGTGGCGCAGATGGTGAGATTTGTTCAATGAGGGATGAAACGATGTTGCACAAGAAGATGAGAATCATGGCAAAGTAAGAGAATGAGACAAATGTAAGGTAAGGGTTCTAAGTGAAGGGTGAAGCAGGTAGGTTGGATGGAGTATGGGCAGGTAAGGAAGGATAATAGGTACTCTGCAAGTGGTTTTTCAAACTAAACAAACAAACACTTATAAAACCTAGGACCTAGTTACTTCACTCTAATCTGACCTAACAACAAAAGGAAATGAACAACAGTTTATTCGAAATGAAATAATGTGAAATGCTATGCAAACTAAGAAATCAAGACTCTGAACATGTAACCAACTTCTGCAAATAAAAATCGAACACTAATGATTGCATGGCGAAGCAAAGACTGTGTTTTTGTTGGCAGCAAGGTCACCTTGATCCCAGCTCCTGATCCCACTGAGGGAGAGGTGAAATTAGAGGTTCTTGATGGCCTTTTTCTGAAGCTCTTCCCTATTAATAACCTATCAACTCATTCTGGACATAAAAATCCTTTTCAATCATCAAAAACAATCTAAATAACAAAGCAAGATTTAAATCTAAATAGCAGATTTTATTCTAAGAGTGCAGCAAAACACATAAAGGTAAACAAAGGAGGTACTGGGCACTTGAGATGGGCCCAACCCCAAGAGCTACAACCTCCTAAGAGAGATTTAGAGCTGGTGCAAAGCTAGATTCATCTTTATTGAGCAAGAAAAGAAGAGTTACATAAAAAACTGTCCACAAGGGAAAGCTTGAAAAGGTGCTGAAATGCAAAGCTAATCTACTGACTAAAATCGAACGACAAACTAGCTAACTTCTGCCTACAAAGTGACTAACTACTGGCTAACCAAAATGAGGCCCTAAGCCCTCTTATTTATACAAATTGAGGACCCCAACAGTCCTCCTAAACTTTAGGGACTCAGCTGCCCAAAACTTGTAGTTAACAGCAGTCCTACTTGACTTGCTCGGCTGCCCTTGTGATAATCAATTTGGTAGCCCTTGAACTCCGAGCTGATGGTGGAGAATTCGAGGTAAGGGCCCATAAATGAAGGGGAAACCTTCCTAAAAATACTCTCCACGAATTTGGCTGCCAAGTGCTCATTTAAACCTTTGATTTTGTCTCCAAATTGACCAAAATGACTACACAAAGCACACATTAGACTTGTTGGCATAATGACTAACCCAATTCACTCTATTAGCATAAATATAATAAAAAACATGCAATAAACTAATGATAATGGTGGATTAAGTCGAATTAGGAGGTTGGATGAGCCCATATAATTATCCATTTTTGGGGCTCATTAGGTGGCATACTCGAAATATATCGCTCCTGCGCAAGTATTGGATTGGAACCGAAGTCCGGTAGGACCCTACACAGGTATTTTGATAGTTTGGAAGGCTGTTCTGAAGGCATTGGAGCCCATCCTCACTGGCATAACTTGGAGGATACATTCGGGAGACAAAGTGCGCATTGGGATAGACCCGTGGATAGGTTGTGGGAATATGTACATATTACCTCCGGCTCTAATAGCACACTTAAAGGAGCAAAATATCACACACCTAGCCCATATTGCAGATGATCACAACTTCACCTTCCTTCATCAGGCTTGGAAATCTGATAACCAACCCTCCTCGTTGGAGGTAGAACTGGAGGGACTTTACACAGGCACTAATGGAGGCACATATCCGAATCATGGATGGGGAGGATGAGATAATTTGGGCTCTAGCGAAATCTGGGAGATATACACCAAAGGAGGGTTATATTGTCTTAGCAAATACGCGTAAGCCCTAGGTCATTCTTCAGTTGTGGAAACTCCTCTGGAAACTTAAGGTGCCTCCTAGATCCAGAGTACTTATGTGGTGTATATTGAAAAACAAAATCCCCACTGGGGATAACCTGATGAAGAGGGCCTTTAATGGCCCTCACTGGTGTTGCTTTTGCAACAAGGATGGAGAATCTGCATCCCACATTTTTTTGCATTGCCATGTTGTTTGTAATACATGGAATCTGGTGTCTGCTACTGTCCCCTCAAATTGTATTTGGAATCAGGCTCTCTGGTTGATGCCTGGAACCTAAGGTACCATTCTGTCTTGCCTCACAAATTGAGAAACCTTCCCCTGCTGTTCTGTTGGGCTATCTGGATAGCCCACAATCATTTGATATTCCAAAACACCCCCCCTAGATGGTCTAGTTTACCAGCCATGATCAAAGCGGATTATGATCTTATCCCTGATGACTCTTCCCCCCTAACTCCTGCACTATCTCCCAGGAACAGATTGACACCAGCAGACCTTGGGCATACTTTGATGGGGCTACACAAGAAGATGGTTGTGGTGGGGGTGCTATCCTTCACTTATCTGGGAGGCATTCATACAGCCTATCTATGGGCTTTAGAAGGGGCACAAATAACTTTGTAGAGCTTTCAGCAGCTTATCATATCATTCGTTTTGCTTTGGAGAAGGACTGCACTGCATTACAAATGTTTGGTGACTCTAATATTGTCTGTGATTGGTTGAATAGAGTATCTTCTTGCTGGACTTTCTCATTGAGACACATACTGGATGAGGCTTTAAGATTGATTCCCAATTTTGACTATTTTTCATGTAATCATATATACAGGGAGCAGAACACACAGGCTGACTTTCTTTCCAAAGAAGGCATGATCCGGGAGCAGGGCAACTGGCTGATCATCAAACATATAGATGAAGAACACCACCAATTCTATCGCAGGGCTTTTATGGACATTTTGAATTAATGATCGGACACTGAATAATAATTTGTACATATTTCTTTCGTTGTTTATGATCTGATATGCACCATAGTTTTGGTACTGTACATGTTTTTTGGTATTATCTCCCTGCGTGGAACAAGATAATATTTATTATGCTATTTTTTGTATCA
This sequence comes from Pinus taeda, assembly GCA_000404065.3. Classification (NCBI taxonomy): domain Eukaryota; kingdom Viridiplantae; phylum Streptophyta; class Pinopsida; order Pinales; family Pinaceae; genus Pinus; species Pinus taeda. The sequence goes on along the minus strand of APFE031677373.1, from coordinate 415,510 downwards.
TTTTGGACTCTTTTTCAGACCCTGTCTGTGCTACTTCCCTGCGTGGATTGGGTAGTTGGTGTTTACTGCCTCTACAGACGCAATGTTTATCAATAGAAATATCAGAATATGCATATGCATCTACAAAATGTAATTTCTTTTACTAATGAAATTACGAATTTTCCATGGGAAAAAAAAGAAGAGAATAAACATTGATTACGGAGTTCATCCTTGATGGACTATGTCCCTGGGTCCGCTTTCAAGATGGGTGTTCATTTTATTAAGGATTGATCCAAGGAATTATTTGCAAAGAAAAATACCAGAATGAACATGCTCACAGGCACCTCTAGTTTCTGTCAACATAAATATCTCTCTCCTAGCTTTCCAATGCTTATCTCAGTTCCCAATTCCGCCTCGAAATGACCAAGAAACATTGAAAACAAAACTGCCTCTCACTCTCAAAATCTGAGTACAAAGTCTACAAGAAACCTTCCATTACATCCAATGTCTCATCATGAGAAAAAAAGTGACATTTATAATGTTTGCAGGTTGAACTCTGTGGTCTATTCATGGCATATTATTTCAATCATAAATTGATTAGGTCTCAGTCTTGTCACATAGTGACACCTTAGGGATAAGGTGCATGGTGGTTATATTACAACTATGCATAAACCATTAAAAACCCAAAATAGACCATATTATAAAAATAGCCCCTCGTTGTTAACTGATAGTGCAAAGAACTGAACTGCCAGCATGTGACCGTGAGCGGTCAACTCAATGGCGAACACATGGTGGTCTGTTTCCAGCGGTTCTAGTGACGGTTGGTGGTTTGTTTCCAGCGGTTCTGGTGACGGTTGGTGGTCTCTGCGCATCCGTGTGATAGCTTCCACTGGCGACTTATCCCAGCGGTTCTGGTCTTCAAACTGCGGTTGTGATTGTTAATTGCCTGTTCACATGAAACTCTGCTCGACAGTCTTCTCCACTGCGGTTAGCACCCAAACTGCGCTATGAATGCTACTGCCTGTTCACATTGCCAACTACGTGACGGTTATGATGCGGTTCCCACGCAGTTAACTATGCTTAACATTTGTTTGTTTTATCATAAAGTCCGAGATTGGGTTCTTGTAATGGGTTATGTCATTTACATATGAGCTAGGTCTTAGGTTACAATTTAGGTATTTAGCATAGACTTTTGCCACCTTTAGCTTAGGTTTTTGTATTACTTAGTGCTAGGTCTTTACCACCATAGTTTAACCATTATAGTTTGTCACACCATGAAAATTTTTCCATGAAAACCATCATTGACCTTTGCACCATGAAGACTTAACCACCACCATGAAGAACTGAAGATGAACTAGACTTCCTTGTCGATTTGGACTGATGTAAGACCCTCCTGGATCAATCCTCTCCACTTGAAAGCTTTTGGACCACAAAAGTTTGATTTAAGCAGATATCAGGTGAGGGTACAACTCCCTCACTCTTCCGATCTCCATCTACCTCGCCTTGCTCGGATTCACGCCTTTGAGTCCCACTCGAAGATATTCAACATCTCCACACCTTGAAGATTGAACCTTCCTATCCAGTATGGTATCTTCCTGCCAAGGAAAATTTTAAGGATGGAAAATTTTCTTGAAGTTTAAAAACATTGGTGAATCTCACTAATCCCTAATATGCAAACTATAAAATGTTCATTGATATATTTATAAAATTATTCAAATTTATAATGATTTTATATATAGTCTCTATATAATGTTGGCAATTTTTAAGGTAAAATAATTTTATATTCTAAAATTTGGGGGAATCATCTTTTATAAATTGGAAATTAGCGAACCTTTTTGTGGAAAAATCATGGAAAATTAGCCCACTGGGCGAACATTAGCCCCTAAAATGTTCCATGCTTCCTACAACTCATTCATATATTCAAGTGCCAAATCATCAATAGTAGGAATCTGTGTATTCATCTGGATCCATGATCATCGGAGGTTCATACAACTTCAGTCTTCCATATTAAGTGATCGAGTTAACAATCAATTCGCTGTTGGCAAATATTCAATTCTACTTCAGTTTTATTTATGATCCATTTCATATCACTTAATCATCAAGCAATTTTTTCTCTTCATAAAACTTTTTTAGCCTAAATGGAGGTGTCACAAAATAAATTGTTCCCATGAAAATACCAAGACAACAAAAGGGCTGAAATGAAAGTATCAAAATTTAATCTCACAGTTGCAAAAACTAATATTAGAAACCAAGCTTCCCAAATGGCATTTTTGACATGTTAATCTCAATCACAGTAGGCTTATATGTTTCAAGATCAAAAGCATCTTCATGAGGTCTATTACTTGAGGATCAAGTTTATCTTTTTCTCTCAAAGGACAAATTTTTGTTGGCATTATGGCACAATTCTGGAGCTATGGCACGAGTGTTGTCCTTGATGGCAACTCTCTTTGGTAACAGATCTCAATTCAGGCACTCAGAAAGTAGAAAAGACATATACGCACGTTCATCTAGACGAAGGCGCGTATACACGCGGGCTATACAATACAAAAGTGCGTATATATTGGGGATGATTCTTTTGGACCTTGGCAGTTAGATCTTGGAACTTGAGCCTTTGTTTTGGACCATGGCGTCTCGTCAGATGTGTTGATCCCTAGTTTTGGGTTCATGGTATTGGAATGTTATGGTTTTGGACCATGGTATTGGAGAAGGATTAAGGCTATAAAAGAGGAAGGAGATCTTGTGACAAATCACCAATTTGAATTATAATTGAAGATCTGATAAAGTGCTAGAGCTGGTATATTGGGTGGTGATGCAGATCTGGATCTGAAGGAAGGAGGAACCTTAGCGCAAAAGGAAGGATAAGTTCTATTCATGGGTCATAATCTTTAGGCTTCAATGATAATATCTTTGTATGATTTTGATCTGCTAGATGTGACGCTTGCTTGATCTATCTGGTAATCTGGGTTAATTAATGATTATATAGTTGAAAGAGTGAATTATCCTTCGTAAGATCTGTACGCAGGTTCAGTAAGGGAAAGACGCGTATACACGCAGTTTCAGTGAAGTAAAGGAGCATAGACGCAGGTTGTTCCATACACAGATGCGTATGCATGCTAGTTTCAGGCTTTTGAAATAGCATAAATAATCTAAGTTGTGATCTAGCTGCTTCTGACTATTGCTGCTGTGTTCTGGGTTCTTCTTTCTGGTGTATGGTTTCTGGTACTATGTTTTGGGTACAACTGTAAGGAGAATATCTACTTGATTCAGATCTAATTTGTGAAAAGGAGATTGGTTGATTCTTGATGATTGTTTGATGTTCAT
>APFE031677373.1:367470-407870 GCA_000404065.3 Pinus taeda | reverse complement strand
GCAAATCCAACAGAATGAAGGCGGTATCTTCTTATCTCAAACCAAGTACCTCAAGCAGATTCTAAAGAAGTATGGCATGGAAGATGCGAAACCAGTATGTACCCCCATGGTTACGGGATGCAGTCTTAGTGCAAATGATGAATCAGCAGCCGTACATAAGCCAACCTATAGATCCATGATTGGAAGTCTACTTTATTTGACAGGTACCCGATCAGATATCATGCATGCAGTGGGAATAGTTGGGTGATTTCAGGCAAATCCAAAGGAAACTCACCTTCAAGCAGTGAAGAGAATTTTCAAATATCTTCAAGGGACTCAAAACTATGGCTTATGGTATCCTAGAGATACATATCTCACACTTCATGCTTATACAGATGCAGATTGGGCCGGAAGGGTGGATGACAGGAAGAGCACAAGTGGTGGTGCGTTCTTTATGGGTTCCAGATTAGTATCTTGGTTCAGCAAGAAACAGAGTTCGATTGCTTTATCTACAGCTGAAGCGGAATATGTGGCAGCTGCATCTTGTTGTACTCAACTCCTTTGGATGATGCAGACCTTGCAGGACTTTCAAATCACTTGTACACCACCTATCCTCATCTTACGTGATAATACAAGTGCAATCAGCATTTCAAAAAATCCTGTCATGCATTCAAAGACCAAGCATATACCAATCAAGCATCACTTTCTTCGGGAACAAGTGTTGGAACAAAAGCTCAAATTGGAGTATGTTCCTTCTAAGGAACAAGTTGCTAACATTTTCACCAAACCACTGCCCAGGGAAACTTTTGAATATCTCAGACATAAGCTGGGAGTTGTTGATGTATCATCTTGCTGTTAAATCTTATCAGTTTCAGAAAACAATGGGTGCACGCGTGTTGAATAAGGTGTATCTGCGTACATACGCTGGTTTGTACAGAGAAAGTCGCGTATATGGAGGCTTGATGGATATCAGAAGGAGCAGGCTCTGGTTGAAGATATTCTGAAGTGAGCCTGACAGAGAACATCCGGCACAGGTTCAGAGGGAGCAGATAATCTTCTAATAATGCATTGTTGGCATTACTCTAGAAGCTTTTGGTTCGAGTTCATAGCTGTTTGTTGATTTCAGGTGGACCAAAGGCAGAGGGCGAACATAAGAAAGTCTTGGTTGCTGATCTTAATGATGATTGACAGTTGATGACCTTTTAATGTTTTAAATATTCGTCTCTATGTCATGTATCTCTTTCTTATATGGTGTCAAGGTCATGTAACGACCTATTTTCGTTTCCCCACTATGCCTAGGATGAAGATGTAATGTATTTGGTCATCATATGTAAATTTCTGATGTATTCCACTTGGTTGGATGGATGATCCCCACTTGGTTGGGTGATGGATGTATGTATTAAGTCTTTTGGTGATAGGAAGGTCTTGATGCATAAGTCTTGGTTCTTCTTAAAGAACATCTTTTTGCAGATCTTTCCTACAGCCAGGGGGAGCATGGTCAGCACTGCAGGACAGAGATTTCAGCACGTACTCAGGGGGAGCTCAACCCTTTGCCCTTGATGACAAAGGGGGATATCTTAAGAATCTTAGTGTTGCCATCAAGTCCAAAGGGGGAGATTGTTGGCATTATGGCACAGTTCTGGAGCTATGGCACGAGTGTTGTCCTTGATGGAAACTCTCTTTGGTAACAGATCTCAGTTCAGGCACTCATAAAGTAGAAAAGACATACGCACGTTCATCTAGACGAAGGCGCGTATACACGCGGGCTATACATTACAAAAGTGCATATATGTTGGGGATCATTCTTTTGGACCTTGGCAGTTAGATCTTGGAACTTGAGCCTTTGTTTTGGACCATGGCGTCTCGTCAGATGTGTTGATCCCTAGTTTTGGGTTCATGGTATTGGAATATTATGGTTTTGGACCATGGTATTGGGGAAGGCTTAAGGCTATAAAAGAGGAAGGAGATCTTGTGACAAATCACCAATCTGAATTATAATTGAAGATCTGATAAAGTGCTAGAGCTGGTATATTGGGTGGTGATGCAGATCTGGATCTGAAGGAAGGAGGAACCTTAGCGCAAAAGGAAGGATAAGTTCTATTCATGGGTCATAATCTTTAGGCTTCAATGATAGTATCTTTGTATGATTTTGATCTGCTAGATGTGATGCTTGCTTGATCTATCTGGTAATCTGGGTTAGTTAATGATTGAATAGTTGAAAGAGTGAATTATCCTTCATAAGATCCGTACGCAGGTTCAGTAAGGGAAAGACGCGTATACACGCAATTTCAGTGAAGTAAAGGAGCGTATACGCAGGTTGTTCCATACGCAGATGCGTATGCACTCTAGTTTCAGGCTTTTGAAATAGCGTATATAATCTAAGTTGTGATCTAGCTGCTTCTGACTATTGCTGCTGTGTTCTGGGTTCTGCTTTCTGGTGTATGGTTTCTGGTACTGTGTTTTGGGTACAACTGTAAGGAGAATATCTACTTGATTCAGATCTAATTTGTGAAAAGGAAGATTGGGTTGACTTCTTGATGATTGTTTGATGTTTCATGGGATCCAGTTGAAAATTGATGAAACGTGGTCCTGGAAGAAGAGAAGGTTGTAGCCTTCTGTAGCCAAAACCCTACGTTACTAGTATCTTGGTTAGTGCGAGAAAGGGGGTGATAGCTCCCTTCCAGGAGAGCCTGGAAACGAGAGAGGGTTGTAGCTCTCTGCAGGTTGCAGCCTGCATACTGGTAAAAAGACTGCACCAGTATATTGTAAAAGAAGTTTCTAATTGAAAAGAAGATAGAGACGAATTGCAGCAGGTGGTTTTCACGCACATTGGGTTTCCACCTTATATCTTGTGTTCTTGTGTGTGACTGTTTCTCTACTCTGTTTTAATGTCTCTGGTTACTGCTATTTGATTCTGCATCATAGATTAACAATCATCATCAGAAAGATTAAGTAAAGTAAAAGCTTACTTTGTATACGCGGGTTTCCTTCTGCATAATTGCGTATATACGCAGGTTAATTAAACTGAAGTAGCGTATATCAGTTGTTTTGAAAAGGAATAACTACTTTGATAATACTGATTCACCCCCTCCTCTCAATATTATTTCCAACAATTTCTAGTGGAGAAACTTGCCAAGTTGCTTCTCAAAAATTTGCGTTGTGAACAAAGCATTTATTTGGCATGAGAGCTAGGTCAATGATGGAAAATATGAATGATAATAATGGAGTGTAGTAATGGTGATTGAAGTGGTTGTTCATCATATTTTCCTAAATTTTTAATAAACTAAAATGTCTTATACAAGTTTTTACCTCAACTTTACCTTTTGAAGAACTTGAAATGTTGAACTAGGGTTTGTAGGTGTCAAAATAAAACCTGCAAATAACTTCTTGAATCTTGAGTTGTTGAAGATTTTGAAAACAACCTTCAAATCCATCTAGTGTTCCACAAAAACATATGCCACGAACTCATTTTAATGGAAAATTGAGTGCTTCAAAAGGGAAACAACGTGTCTTTACCTTTTTCACCATAATATGCCTTCAAAATCCTATTTTGATGAAGAAAAAATGTTGTGCAAAAATATCAAATTCTGTCCTAATTTTTGCATTGCGATGAAAAATAAGAATTTTCCTTAAAAACCCACTGAAATGTCCTTCAAATTTGCATTTTTTTGGAATTTTTCCTGTGACTTACTCAATTTATCATACTCTGAGAAAACCCCGTATCTCAGAATTTTTGTATTTCTGCTCCATTTTCTTGTAATCTCTATTAAAAAACTACTCTAGAATAGGTTGATACAACCATAAAATAGGCTACTACAACAACTTTTATAGCTACAACAACTTTTCGTAGCTACAATAGACTTTCCATAGTTGTTTCTATTTTTATTCTGTAAATTGCCTTTTCTGAGTGTGTGTTGCTTGCTTGGATTGTGTGTTCAGTGTTGAAGTAGAGACCATGAAATATGATGCATGTTGACCGAAATTGATCTAATTTTATTGATTTTCCAGAAAAGGAAATGAATGAATAAGAATTATAGTAGTGCCATCATTTTATTGTTGGATGACGAAGTTTATTGACACAAAATATGAACATGTGGCTACAAGAAACTTTTTAGAAGAAGAAAATGAATTGTTGCAAACTATTGTTGATTCCATTAAACCATACAGTCTTCATCAAAACCAAAATCCATGGTACAACTCTTACCATGCGAATGAATGCGCCAAAGTAGAGCATGGAAATAAATCATTGAATTATCAATCATCGATGACAATTGTTAAGCAATGTGAGACAACTAACCAATAATGTAAATGAGTGTTGAGGTACTTGAGTGCATCTTGACAGGGATAAATGAATATGTTGAATTCAAGTTGCGTGCAAGATTTGACAATCAAGGGTCATTGTTGTATTCTGTTGTAGGCTTGAAATGTCTGCCTCAACATTGGGGGAAAATCACCCGGTTGGGACCTTAGAGCAAATCCTTTTTCGTTTGAAATGGTGGTTCCAATTGGTTAAACTAGGTATAATTACCTTCTCTCTATCTCTGTTGGCTTAAATTATGCCTTTTCTCTTACCAATAAAGAAAATAAATATTGGATTGACCTTCTTGTAGAACTATTTCCAAAGAAGTAAATCCTTAAGTTGATTAATGGCTCAGCTAAACCACACCTAGAGTTAACCTATATCAATGTAAGTGTTAGCCTAGCCTAATCTTACCTAACTAACATGTATGATATTGAGTTAAGTTAATACTAACTAGCAACTGCACCAAATGTTGCAAAGGAAACGCCGTAAGGCATAAACTAGAAAAGCATCATTGTACATTACCATGATATTAATAGCCCGGTGTCTGCTAGTGCTCTGGTATACATTAATCTCAGTGCAAGAAAGATGTATGGTAATATTCCCTCAGATATAACATGTCTCGGTAAAATTGAGCATATCGATTTGAGTAAGAACAACCTTTCTGGTATGATTCCTAGGAAGATAAGCAACTTCAATGTTGTGACATACATTGATTTCAATGCAAACAGGTTGCCTAGTAATGTTCCCTTAGACATTGGCCATCTCGGTAAGTGTGAATATATCAATTTAAAAAAGAATAGGTTTTCTGGTAAGATTCCTTGGGAGATAAGAACTTTGAGTTCTCTAAAACATCAATTTTAGCAATAATAGCCTTTATGGTAAGATTCCTAGGGAGATAAGAAATTCCAATGCCTTGACATATATCAATATTAGAACAAATAGGTTGTCTAGTATGATTCCAAGGAAATTGGTAACAATATTTATCTTAAAAATTTTGATTTATCTCCTTTTCCTTCATTTGTCTAGGCGGATTCGATCCCGGGACTTGTCGATTCACTGGTTTTGTGGTTGTAGGCTGCTGTGGCAGATCGGTTTTCACAGAAAAAGGGGCAGCTGATACTAATTAGTATTCAGAGGAATAGAAAATCTGTGAGTATTATCTTTGGCTCACTCATTGTTTTGAAAGTTGGATATTTTTTGGCACAGCGTCCTCGCATGGAGGAGTTGCTGTGACCTAGCAGCGCTCTGTTGCTTCCCTCCGACATGGATCTTGGTGGGGGCTCTACTGCTTCCCCCCCAATACCTCCAGAACTAGAAGCGTTCAGATCCTTAGTTGCAGCATCTGGGAAACGGACGACTGGCTCTCAGTCTAAGTTTGTCAAAAAACTAGGAAGCATTCCCACGGTGACACTATCGGTGGAAGAAACATGTAGAACATCGCTGAATCTTGCCAAAAGAGGTCTTATCGGCCAATTCACAGGGTTATGGCCATCCCCAAAAGATGTCGAGGAATGGGTAAAGCGAAATTGGATACCTTTGGTCAAAGAAGGAATAAAAAAGTCACTTCGTCGGCAAAGGGTTCTTCGTGTTTGTGTTCGAAAATGCTGAGGATAGAAGTCTGATCTTCAGAAACGGGCCATACTTCATGGGCCCTCAAGGGCTCTACCTGAACAAATGGTCTCCTGACTTCGATCCAGCTCAAGACATGCCCACGGCGGTACCTATTTGGGTGTGCCTCCCACATCTCCCCCTCCATTGCTGGAGTCAGAATTCGTTGCAATCCATAGGTAACACTCTTGGCAGATACATAGATCAGGTGCCGAGGAAGGATCAATACTATTGTGCTCGTATCTGCATTGAGGTCGATCTTGAAGTCGATTTACCCTAAGCCATCAAACTCTCTGTGGCAGACTGGACTCATTTCCAAGAGCTCGACTATGAGCAGCTTCCTTTTAAATGCCGACACTGCCATGAATATGGGCACTTCACAAGATATTGCAAGAAAAAAAACGAGGAAACTACAGAGAAAGAAAAAGGAGAGCAATGGAAATAGGTAAAGAAACCAACAAACAACAGGCAGAACAACAAAAACAAAGGCAAAGAGATAGGGAACAAATCAGTGCAAGAAAATGAAAGCACTCAAAACGCTGGAAGCAAGGAAACCATCAGCATAGAGGAGGATAAACCTCTTACTCCACCCTCAGATCCTCCAGAGGCAGAACGGGAAAATCCTCCCCAACAGAACAATATCGAATCTTAAGATCCAGGTTACACTCCAAACTCGAACCCATGTAATATTTCATCCCCTTCATATGCTGATAGAATCAAACAAAAGAAGAAGAATGTATAAAATGAGGGCTCATCGGAGGAAGAGACCTTAGAAAGGACATCAAAGTGAGTTGGAAGGAAATCAAACAAAGAAACTAGGGAAGAAGAATCAGAAAGACAAAAAACCCTGGGAAGTCAAGCTACTATCGAAATGACTCTCGGAAGGAACACCAGACCAAGGGTCCCTAAGGGAGGTGGACCTACCCCAACAAGTTATAAATGATGCAGCTGGTCTCTTGGAACTGCAGGGGTTTGGGGAATCCCACTAAGGCAGAGGCTATCAGAGATATAATGAAGATGGAATCCACAGACATACTCATGCTCCAAGAGACAAAAATAGAAGGGGAAATCCTTCTAAACACTAGCAATACAAGATGGAAATTCAATTCAGGAAAGGTAGTCAGTGCAAGAGGTTCGGCTTGAGGAATCGACACATTCTGGTCCAAAAAATCCTTCTCTTTAGTAATCTCCTTTGCGACCCAACACTGGATATATACACAACTGTGCCATATAGCAAGTAATTTTAAGCTAGCCCTGTTTAATTTGTATGTACCTGTGCACTACGATGAGAAGAAAGAATGCTGGAAAACACTCTCGGACTATCTGGAGCTACTCAATCCTATGAATATAGTCATAGGAGGAGACTTGAACATAATCTTAGATCCCAAAGAAAAGAGAGGAGGGACCTCTCTGAGAGACCCCTTCCTCGCCATAGTGGAAAACCTCATCCAACAATGGGACTTAGTAGAATTCAAACCAGTGAAAGGAGAATACACTTGGACTAACAATAGAGCAGGGGAACATCACATTTCTGCAAGGCTGGACAGAGTCCTCACCAGCAGTTCTATTATGTTGGATAAAAGAATAGTTTTCTCCAATATTCTTCCCAAACTAACCTCAGATCATAAGCCAATCTTACTATGCTTAAAGGAAGAAGAAGACCTCGACCCCCTCCCTTTTCGTTTTAGCCCTCTTTGGGCAGAAAGGGAAGGGTTCTACAAAACAGTTCAAATTGCATGGGGAATAGAAGTTCTAGGCTCCCCAAGTTACGTTTGGGAACAAAAAATGAAAAATAGTAAGAAGGCATTAAAAGAATGGATTAAGAAAGCCACAAACACTCCCACTAGTCAGAGAAAAGATGCAGTCAACCAGCTGGAAGATCTCCAAGTGGAAATGGAAGAGAAAGACATCTCACCCATGGATCTAGATAACAAAAAAACTGCTCAAAGAAAAACATATAACTCATTTAGAAGCGAGGAAGAATATTGGCGCATTAAGTCCCGCAGCTTGTGGCTCAAAGCAGGGGATATAAATACTAAATATTTCCACAGACAATAGAGGGCTTGTCTTTCACAAAACCACATTACAGAAATCATCACAAATAGGGGACAGGTATGTAGAGGATTTGAACAGCTGTGAATCACTTCCAAAACCTTCTTAGTGTGGAAAAGGACGGGAGTGAGGAGGAAATTGCAGAATTCCTCACAAACATTCCTCATCTAGTCAGCGTAGATGACAACAACACTCTCTTGAGCCCTGTCATGGAAGAAGAGATTGCAAACATTGTCTGGTCCATGGAGCCAGACAAAGCACCTGGGCCTGATAGTTTTTCAATCCACTTTTATAGAAAATGCTGGGAGCTAATTAAAACTAATCTCATTAGAATGGTTCACGGTTTCATGAGGAAGGCAAAGGTTGGAGGCGGTATAAATTCCACCTTCCTCGCCCTAATTCCAAAGGAAGCAAGCCCAAGCTCTTTTGACAGGTATAGGCCAATATCTCTGTGTAACTCATCCTACAATATTGTGGCCAAACTGCTGGAAAATAGGATTAAACCCCTTTTGCAAAAATTAATATCTCCAGCCCAAGGGGGATTTGTGAAAGGAAGACACATTATGGACAATGTCATTCAAGTCCAGGAAGCTCTGCATTCCAGTCACTCACGCAAAGAACAAGGTATGCTCATAAAACTTGATATGTGCAATGCATTTGACAGAGTTAATCATTCCTTCTTGTACAAGGTCCTTTTATCCTTTGGTTTCAGCCAGGACTTCAGTAATCTTATCAAAGCATGTCTGGAGAAGATTTGGATTGCGCCCATGATAAACGATAGACCTGCCAATTTCTTTTTAGCCACCAGGGGCTTGAGACAGGGCTGTCCCTTTTCACCCTTTCTTTACATTCTGATGGCAGACTCCTTGAGCAGAAAACTGACTTTGGAAAAACAAAAGGGTTGTCTACCAGGGATCAGAATTGTGAATGGCATAGACCCCGTGAACCATGCACTTTTCGCCGACGATTCACTACTGCTTGGAGGGGCCTCTCTAAGAATAGATAAATCCTTCATAACCATACTTCAGAAATACTGCAGCATCTCGGGGGCATTGGTAAGCGAGAGGAAAAGTGCTGTGTATGGGTGGAACACAGAGCAACACAAGATTGAGACAATTGCAAACAATCTGGGGTACACAGGACATGTAGATTGGGAAAAAATAAATTATTTGGGCCTTCCTTTAACGCTAGGCTCCAACAGAAATCACCTGTGGGAGGAAGTTATCTCGAAATTTAAAAGGAAGATCACTGCGTGGGGAGGCTTCTGGCTAACCTCAGGGGGAAAATTAACGCTCATCAAATCAGTCCTCTCGGCTCTGCCCACTTACCAAGCGTCTCTCATGCTGGCTCCAAAGCTAATCTCAGATCAAATATCTAGACTTATGCGCAATTTCCTGTGGAACGGTGGGAGAGGAAACACCAACAGATTTCATTTAATAAGCTGGGATATGGTGAAACGTCCGCTGGTAGAAGGTGGACTTCAAATTCATGACGCTGTCCATGCAAATTTAGCCCTGTGATGTAAGTTACTATGGCAGATCCACGCAGAGCCTTCTCATCCAGTAAGTCAGATCTTTACATTGAAATACCTTAAAAATCAGTCAATCAAAACCTTCAACACAGAGAAACCCCCAAAAGGAACGCAGGCCTGGAAACTGTGTAACAGAGGTATTGAATTTTTCAGATCGCACTTGTATCGAATTCCTGGTAATGGCAAAAATACAAAGCTATGGAGTGACAATGTTATGGGAAATCTCCCTCTAGCAGAAAACCACGAGATTACTGAGGTAAGAGTCTGGCTTCAGTCAAAAGGCATAAGGAAAATCGAGGACATCTCTAGCTGGGACAGAAAAGGGAACTGGCAACGTTGGACTTTCCCCAGAATCCCCAATCATTTAAACACTCAGCTAGAAGTCCTTCAAGGCGCAATCTCTGACTTTGCCCCGGTGCACACAAAAGATGAAGATGTTTGGGGCTGGGGTAAGACCGGAGTATACACAGCCAGCCAAGGATATTATCAGATGCAGAGAAAAAAGGATTCGCCACACCCGGAATCCGTGTGGAAGCAGATTTAGGACAGCTTTGGCATTCCCAAAATCAACTTCTTCTTTTGGACTTTGTTCCACAACAAAATTATCATTGGAGATAATTTGTGTAAGAGGAACATAGCTGGTCCACATAGATGCGTCCTCTGTAGAAGAGCCTCAGAAACAACAAATCATCTGTTTTTAGCCTGCGAATTTGCAAAGGCAGTCTGGTCTTTCCTTCTCATCGGGCTGAACGTGTGTCCTCCAACTCAAACCACGATTGACACCATGTTCTCCTCTTGGAATGAAAGGTATCCCTTCAGCATAGTCAACAACTCTATTTGGAAAAAGGTATGGATAGCTGCACCAAAGTATGTCTACTGGAAACTTTGGTTAGCTCGAAATGAAATAGTATTTAACAACACAAAATTGCCCGTAGCAAAAGTGGCGGAACAGGCAAAGAATCTCCTCTTAGAAACTCTGAACCACTCCTCAGTCAAAGATGACAACTCCTTGCGAACCGAAGAAAGTGTGTGGTTGGATGCCTATACAGGAAAGACCAGTCTTCCAGCACTCAACCGCCCAATACATAAGGGAAAATGGCATATCCGAGAATTAGAGGATAGCTTCCAGAAGTGGTGGAAATCTCAGGGTAAGTGCATCATTTTTTTTATGGAGCCTCAAAAGGCAATCTAGGGAGGTTTGGAGCAAGAGGGGTGATCTTCTTTCAGAATGGGGAAAAAGACGACTTCAGCTGGGGTCTTGGAATGAAAACCAATTAAGTTGAAATTCTCAGCCTCTTGAAAGCCTGCCAAATGACCAGAAAATGAAATCCGGAAGAAATTCTAATCTTTGGTGATTCAGAACTGCTGATAAAAACGATGGTACACAAGAAAAGGCTCAAGGACCCGGTGCTAAACAAACAGCTTTCAAGAGTGACCAGAATTCTGAAAGACTTTCCATCGGTTCAATTCTTCTACATTCTCAGAGGATTAAACAAGGAAGCAGACATATTGGCGAATATTGGATGCACTTTACAGGACGGAATGGTCAGCATAAATGCAGAAACATCGACCATGGCAATCATCCCCTAAGTAGAAAGAGAGCTAATGTAAATTCTGAAAATTGTATTGGTTGTTTAGGCTCTGCCCAACCTAGTTTCTATCAATAAAACATAACCGTTTTAGTTACAATTTTTTTTTTTGATTTATCCAAAATGAATTCAACAGCCCCATCACAATGGAAATCACCATCATAAGCAATCTCTACTCTCTAAAACTATTGAGAAATCACTTCAACGAAAGCATTTCCACTAAATTTATGAAAATGACAAACTTGATCACCACAAATTTCTCTTAAAATAACTTTTCCAGTCTTGTCCCACAAAGCCCATTTTCTCATTTAAATGCAAGTTCTTTCGTAGGGAACCCCTACTTATGTGGAAAAGAGTTAATGTTCTAGACAACTAACTGTGAATTCACTTACTGATTACCAAGATTAATCCTCCTCTCCCAAACTTGTTAATGTGTTTAAAACTCTCCTTAAAAAAATAAATATTTTCCAATATATCGTTATCATAAACCAGTCCAGTTCGAAACGAACTAGTTTTAAACAATTTATGTCGGGACTTGCCCTCCAAATTAGTTTTGGACCAGTTCAATTACAAACCAATACACTATACGACCCCAACCACACATGTCCATGACCCATGAAAAAACACCAAAAAAGAAGGATCTAGGCCCCTTTTCAACAATAACGTAGCTCTATTTAGATCCCTACCTAACCACCTATTTTCCCCACACTCTTCACATTCTTTTCATTAAGTATTTGTGAGTGCTATTGGGTGTAAGCACATTTGCAATGTTTAAGAACATATAAATGAAAAACAAAAGCCACATTCTTTTCATTAAGTATTTGTGAGTGCTATTAGGTGTAAGCACATTTACAGTGTTTAAGAACATATAAATAAAAAACAAAAGCCAGTTGGAAAAACAACAATTGAATGCTTTAGTCTTTATGCAATATAACCCTTAATTGAGGTGCAACAGGTTGCTGGACACCACACCAGACTCAAATCCCATAATCTTAGAGGATATTGATCCCTCCTTGGAGGGGATCATAGAAAGTCATCCATGCAACATTGGTAGAGAATGAATTTAACTCGATGGATTTGCAGTCACTTTTACCACCACAGGTTCCAAACCATCAAGTCAGAGGTTGATGATACCCATTCAAAGAGAGCATCTTGATATAGGGGATGATCATGAGGGCATGAAGTGAATTGTTTGAAATACAACTATTTTTTAACTCTAAATGAGGACATGTAGTGACTTATTTGTAGTACAATTATTTTTGAATTCTAAAGGCCATTTGTAGTCTTGATGTTTCGTGTGTTTTCAAAACTTTGTCTATATTTGAACTTATAGTCTTGATGTTTGTGTATTTTCAAAACTGTCTGTTTCTGAACTTACATGTCAATGCCATTAGCTATTTTCACCCTTACATGATATATACATTGATGTACATGAATACTTAAATTTTTATTTAAAATTAAACATTGTGTTTTTTATTCAACTGGACTTTCAGCAGGTTCTGGTTTGGTTTGTAATTTTGGACACTCCAAAACAGGTTTGGTTATAGTAATTATAACTTGGTATAATAATGCATAGAACTCATTTAAAACAGAGTACACAATTTTGATAGACAAAAACCTATAAGAACCTCTAATCCCTTGTGCTATGTTTATGATAGATCAAAATCAACTTATCTTCCTTTCTAAACTCTACATTGAAAATGATTTTTCTTATCCAAATTTCAAAGAAGGATCTTTATATTTCATATATAAACGGAACCTTGAGCCATTCATTTTCAACCCAAGGAAAAGTAGTTTATTGTCACTTTTAATCCAATTGCTCATCTTACCGACAACTTGGATAATAGATATACAATGAAGAAGCATAACAAACCAAAGATAATCACATGCATTACATGATTAGAACCCTTCTATATTATATTTCTATTTAATCTTTTCATGTTGTTAATAACTCCAGCTTGAGCTTTGATCATTGTCATTTCCTGCGAAAACCATGTCATTACATAATCAGATAACGAAGGCAACTTTTAAAAATAAGCTACACAAATTAGAGACACAAATTAATAACAAATGCCCAAAAAAACAAGAAGCAACCATTCAGCGGAATATAACTGTGGAATGCTGTAAATGGCCTAAACTTTTTCCTGCATTTTGATTATATGTGAAAATGTTGTAAATGATCTAACATTTTCCTATATTTTGGTTATAGGTGAGAGCAAAGAATCCTTTCGATCTGACTTAAACTAATAGCTTGTTGAAGCTATCAAGAACAAAAATTCACAAACCTGTATCAATTACATCATCAACATGTTAGTGAGTTAATTTCAACTGCAGTTGTCTCATGGATTGAGAATTCATCAATGAGATAAAATTGATTTACTTCTGCAATTTAAAATAGATTTCATTGTTTCTAATTTCTAAACACAAACTTTGTAAGAATTATTTATTTCAACACTAAACAACATCTAGAAATGGACGTTCAATGCATGAAAGAAAATGTTAAAAAAGATTTAGAATGTCAATGCTAAAACCTAATCCTTGATTTAAATGGACCATGAAAAAACTCACAACCTCGATAGTATTTAATACCTAAACCAAGAATTAAAGCCTTACCAACTTCTCACATCATATTGATCAGCAGTTTCACATGAAAATTTTTAAGATACACCCCTGTTGTGGTCTTTTCCTATTTGCAGGTTTCCTTTAATTTCTTTTTATAATGAAAAATAGGACACTTGCTTAAGCAATAAAAATGGAATCATTACATAAATAATACAAAAAAAAAGGTTGTGACATCAATCCTTCCTGGTCAAAAAATATATACTCACAGTACACTCACTTTTGTAATTTATTGACTCTTAAACAATATCTGGAAATAGATCTCTGTTTTGTTCTGATTTTTTTGAGAGATTTCTCTTCCCTACAAAAATAAGTTAGTGAATGCAAAATTCCAACCTAGAATCTACATTTCACACAAATTAAATTGAAAAGCCTCAAATGATATGCTTTTGGTCGACGCAGTAATCCAACAGTGAGGTTTGCCTTCACATTTATATCATAATGAAAAAAAAATAGCAGGAGCAATTTATTCCTGATTTTATTTTATTGTAGAGTTGTGGAAAACGTCATGCCCCGATCTTTGAGTCCTATATAGGGTGACAGGATGACGATAGTAGCATCCTGATCGATCCTGAGCTCCTCCATCGATTTTCTCATCACTATTAAATCCATGTGAAACCCAGTTTCTCACGTCAATGCCTCTAATATCCAAGCTAACACCTTGTGTGAGAATTAGTGATATTGCATCTGGTAGAGTCCCTTATTCAACTTTTGGGTCCTAAAAATGACTTCTTTGCCCGTGTTGACACAATTGGTACACGACACTGGGTTTGCTGAATCCAGTGTACTGCAAGTTGGAATTCGTGTCTTTATTAATAAACTCAAATTATTGATAACTCTTGAATTAAAAATCTTGCTGGGCAACTCTCCAAACATAACATTTGCATTGATGTGCGGAAGAGAAAGTCACTAAACCATTGTTCCTAGGTTCCAAGTCAACATGTGTGTCGTATTTTCCATAAGCCTTAGGGCTAGCCTGTGTAATGGATTTTCCATTACGATTAAAAGGATTTTTCTCACCTCCTCCCTTAGTTGAATGCGAAAGAATTGATCGTGAACCAAGTTTCTTTAATAGGTTCGCTATTTGACATGAAATTAAAGAGGGAATTTCAATACAATCTAGAGGGGTAAAATAAAGTGATTAAGAGAGATTGTCTTAGAATCAGAGACTTGGTTTCTTCAAGTTAGTTATGATCCATGATCCTAGCTTCAATGGAAAATGAGATATTTTCTCAAACGTCAAAAATATTCTAGAGGAATTTCATGCCTAATATGTTGGAGAGTCTATTGATTTCAGGAGTAAAAGGTCGAAGATAATGAAATAATGAACCAAATGTTTGTGACAATTTTTTTTTAATGATTATAATTATATAGGTTTCATATTCCCTAACCTTCTAAAGTTTTTCCAAATGGGAACCTCCTAAGCCTACGAAACCTTTCAAAACTAGTAACTATGTTGTCAAAGCACATGTTCTTCGCTTTTCCTAAATTTGGAGTATATAGAATACCAGAGATCCAGAGCATGGGAATGAAACACTGAAAATAGTCAAAGGAGTTGTTTACGTAAAATGCACTGTAAACAAGAAAATGGGTAAGTAAGCACAACCTACCTTCTCCTCTCCAACAACCCAGATTGGGTCTGTGCTAAAATTGCGAGAATAGGTGAAATGACCCTCAATCTCGAATTATTGTCACTTTTAATCCAATTTCTCATCTTCTTCACACCTTGGATAACATATATACAATGAAGAAGCATAACAAACCAAAGATAATTACATGCATTACATGATTAGAACCCTTCTGTATTATATTTTTGTTTAATCTTTTCATGTTGTTCTTAACTCCAGCTTGAGATTTAATCATTGTCATTTCCTGCGACAACCATGTCATTACATAATCAGATGACGAAGGCAACTTTTAAAAATAAGCTACACAAATTAGAGACGCAAAATTAATAACAAATACCCAAAATAACAAGAAGTAACCATTCAATAGAATATACCTGTGCAATGCTGTAAATGGCCTAGAACTTTCCCTGTATGTTAATTATATGTGAAAATGTTGTAAATGACCTAACATTTTCCTATATTTTGGTTATAGGTGAGAGCAAAGAATCCTTTCGATCTGACTTAAACTAACAGCTTGTTGAAGCTATCAAGAATAAAAAATCACAAACTTGTGTCAATTACATCATCAACGTGTTAGTGAGTTAATTTCAACTGCAGTTGTCTCATGGATTGAGAATTCATCAATGAGATAAAATTGATTTACTTCTGTAATTTAAAATAGATCTCATTGTTTCTAATTTATAAACCCAAATGACGAGAAAACCAATGGAGGAGATCAGGATCGATCAGGATGCTACTATCGTCATCCTGCCGCCCCATATAGGGCTCAAGGATCGGGGCATGGAGTTTTCCATAGTTCTACAATAAAATGAAATTAGGAATAAATTGTTGTTGCTGTTTTTTTTCATTATGATAGAAATATGAAGGCAAACCTCGTTGTTAAATTACTGCGTCGACCAAAAGCATCTCAGTTGAGGCTTTTCAATTGAATTTGTGTGAAATGAAGATTCTAGGTTGGAATTTTGCATTCACTAACTTATTTTTGTAGGAAAGAGAAGTCTCTCAAAAAAACAGAACAAAACAGAGATCTATTTCCAATTGTTGTAAGAATTATTGATTTCAACACTAAACAACATCTGGAAATGGACGTTCAATGCATAAAAGAAAATGTTGAAAAAGATTTAGAATGCCAACGCTGAAACCTAATCCTTGATTTAAATTGGATCATGAAAAAAAACTCAAAACCCTGACAGTATTTAAGACCTAAACCAAGAATTAATACCTTACCAGCTTGTCACTTCATATTGATCAATAGTTTCACATGAAAATTCTTAAGATACACCCCTGTTGTGGTATTTTCCTATTGCCAGGTTTCCTTCAATTTCTTTTTATAATGAAAGACATGAAAATTGCTTAAACAATAAAAACGAAAGCATTACATAAATGATCCAAAAAAAGGGTTCTGACATCAATCCTTCCTGGTCAAAAATATATACTTAAAGTATATTCAGTTTTGTAATTTTTTTTTTTTTTAACAGAGTCGGTTACTTTTGTATTACAAAATAAAAAACATAGATCTGTTACATAGATGTCCGGAGTTTGGGCAGGGAGGATCAAAACTGGGTACGCAGACCCATTATCCTCTTTGGTGCCTTTGAAACTGAAAATAAAAAGACAACGACTATATTGCCTGACGAAAACACCACATAGAAAACAGAATTTACAGACCATAAGGAGTTTTTTGGGTGACCGAGACATCAGGGATAGGTTCCCTCCGAGCGCCACTAGCTTTCGTTGAGGCCTCAGCATGGTAGCTTTGGGTAAGGGCTCTGATCTGCTCAATAGCTTCCTCCAAGTGGCTGCATCTACCCTTCAGATTTTCGATTTCCACCTTCTGCTTCTCGAGTTTCTTTCGCTTGGATCTGGTGTCTGATTCATAATCATCTTTCAGTTCCTTGAGCTGATTCCTGAGTCTGTTGATCATGAAGGTGTGCGTTTTGCACATTGTGCAATCCTTGCTGAAGAGCCTGTCAATGTTGATGGTGGGCTCCTGAGGGTTTTGCTGACCGGCCTGTTCCGCCATGATAAGAGAGGGACAGCGCGAGGCTATGCAGAGAGGATAGAGGAGAAAGGGAGGGGCGCTGGCAAGGATATTCAGACGGGAGGGGAGCTGATGAGGAGGGGGCGAGGGGTGCTGAAGAATGAGGAGGAAATTCTGAGCTGAGGAAACGAGATTTCTGCAAGGAGAAACACACAGAAGGTCAGAGAAAAAAGGAGTCACAATACAAACAGCTTTTACCAGAAGCAATATGCTGATAGATGAAGCACGCAGAGATGAAGCACGCAGGGCCACGATCAAGAGTGAACCGCGCTTGGAGGAATCACTGAATAAGGGCGTCGCTTTGAACTGAACTGTGAGGAAACCATTTCTCGGCCTGCTATAAATAGAAACAGAGGAGCTTCCACGATGAATTATCCAGCTCTGAGGAGATCTGTACTTGGGTGAGGGGAGATCCTTCAGAGAGATGGTGCTGCTGTCCGAAGGCCTGCTGAGGTGATAGACGCGCTTGTGCAATCTGACATTGGCTGCGCTGCTCTGATGATGAGTGTTGCTGAGACAAAACTTGATGGTCCTTGCCAAATCTTGAGGGTTGATTTTAATCATACGCTGCTCGTTTGATCTCTCAGTACGAAAAGGAGGAGAGTGAAGAGTTCTGGGGGAGGAGCGGATCCACTGATGAGTGTGCCTGAGGTGACTTGTAGGCCTGGGAGGATGAGCCTTCTTAAGGAATGGCTTCTTCATACACTTTTTCATTTTCTTTAACCTGTCCTGTTTGCCTACCTGTGGCGTTGTTAGCCTGTTCATCCGCCTCTGAGTTGTTTCCTCTTAGAATATGCTTGAAGGTGACTTCTCTGATTGTCCTTGTGTTCTCAATTATCCTACCTCTGATTCTGTTAAGGGCAGTTTGCCTGAATTCTTTCCCTGAGGACATGGATGCGATGATAATTGCCGAATCCCCCAATATGAGAAGGTTTTGGAGGCCTAATTTCCGGGCAATGGAGGTTCCCAAGAGGAGGCTGTAGGCCTCAGCTTTGTTGTTGGACATGGGTCCAAGACCCCATTCATATTTTACGATGGTTTTCCCTTGGGAGTCTTTGATGATTCCACCAGCCCCAGCTTGTCCTGGGTTATTTTTAGAAGCCCCGTCAAAGTGGAGGGTTGGCCTTCTTTGCTTTTGAATCTAGTTTTCAACTTCCTTCTTTGTTCCTCTCAGCTTCCATTCCTGATTTCCCTTACCTGTGTTTGGCTTCTTTTTAATTCTTGCTTCAATGTTAAATTTGTTCACCCATTCTTGTACCTTTGCCTCTGTCTGCTCCAGGTCAATCTGGATAAAGCCATTGGTTTCGATGGTCTCAGATATGAGCGCCACTGTTTTGGCTATTGTTCTAGCTATGCAAGGCTTCTTGTCATTAAAAATGCACTTGTTTCTGGCGATCCATATCTGCCAGCACAGGTTTGAGGGAATGCTGTTCCAGATTCTTGAGGCCAGATTCTTCCTTTTATTGGTTTGAGGAAAACAGTTCCCCCAGTTCTTTTGAAGGGTGGCGATCTGATTGGGAAGATCCCCAGTGTTTAGAGGGCAGGCTATAAGGTTCCAACAAGTTCTTGCAAAGGGGCAGTCTATGAAGAGATGACTGCAACTTTCCTCCGCCTCCCTGCACAAACAACAGATTGAGGGGCCTTGGATGCCCTTCTTTCTGAGGTTTTCCGCAGTAAGGATTTTGCCATGAAGGAGGGTCCAGTTAAACAGTTTAACCTTGGGCAGACTTTCTATTTTCCAAGCGACTTTGTGGAGGGACCAGTTATTTATTGGTGGAGTATTCTGGAGGGTTTTGTATCCCTCTTTCACCGTATAGCAACCTCCACTTGGATCCCAGATGAACTTATCTTCAGAAGTTCTGTTGGTGGGAGCTGAGCCAATAAAGGAGGATTTGAGGTCCGCCCAAATGTTTGTGAGGTCATTGGGAAGGGCGAGAGATTTCCAACCTTTCCAAACATTCTGATCCCACTGAGAGATGTCATAGAGGGTTTTTAGGTTTTCCTGCATCATCCATTGTTGTAGGGGCCTGTACTTGGGAAGAGCTCCTCTTGCCTCCGTGCCCATAATTCTGTCGTCCCAGACACTAATTCCACTCCCGTTACCTGGAGCCCTTGAGATATGGGGTTTGAATTGGTGGAGGGGTTTTTTGATAAGCTTCCAAACAGGGGTGCAATGTCTATCAATGATAGTTTTCGAGAGGATATTGCTGTTGACCCCGTTCAGGTATTTTTTCTTGATGATCTCTGTCCACCAAGAACCTTTTTCACTAAGAATCCTCCAGATTAGTTTGAAACCCATAGCTATGTTTGCAAGCCTTGGGACTCTAATTCCCAGCCCTCCTTTTTCTATTGGCAAGATGACCTTGCTCCATTTAACCAAGCTGAATTTTTTTGTGTCCTGCTTTCCCCCTTGCCACAAGAAACTTCGGATTATCAGCTCCATGTGCTTGTGTATGCTTGCTGGTGCAAGAGTGATGGAAAATTGATAAATTGGGAGGGCTGATAGAACAGCCTTAATGAGAGTTGTTCTGCCTGCTAAATTGAGCCAATACATACCCCAGCTCTGAAGTTTCCCTCTCAGCTTTTCAATTAACTTGACCCATATCTCAGATTTGATAGTGTCCTTGGCTAGAGGCAGCCCCAAATACTTGAAATGGGACCAATTCCCTTGGGCAGGGATCTCCATGATTAGAGAAATTCTCTGAGTTATGTGTCTAGGGACGTTCCAAGTGTATATCATGCATTTACTGTTGCTTAGTTTGCCTCCAGAGGCTTGGAGGAAGAGATCCAAAGTTTCCTTGAACCTTCTGGCCATCAGACTTGAGGCGCCCCCTATTAGAAGGGTGTCATCCGCGAAAAGGGAGTGGTTGATCCCTTTGGCTCCTCGGACTATGTCTATCCCTGTTATTTCCTTTAACCTTCTTTTGTTCTCAAGATGCAAGCTTAGTGTCTCAGCCATGATAATGTAGAGAAAAGGAGAGAGCGGGCATCCTTGCCTCAAACCTCTGGAACTTTTGAAGGCGGAGCAGGGTCTACCGTTGATGAGGGGGGTTGTCCAGTTGAAGGAGATGCATTCCATAACCCTGCTGGTGAAGTGCTCTGAGATACCAAACTTCTTCAAAACAGCCTGTAGGAAAGAGTGGTTGACCCGGTCAAAGGCGTTCGCCATGTCAAGCTTGATGATCATGCCCCTTTCATTTCTGGATATACTGCTGTGGATAGCCTCCTGGATGAGTATAACGTTGTCCGTTATATGTCTTCTAGGGACGAAGCCTCCTTGATTCTCCGAGATGATGGAAGGGAGAATGGTTTTGAGCCTATTTGCCAGGATCTTAGTGATGATTTTGTAGGAAATGTTGCACAAGGATATGGGGCGGAATCTGTCAAATGATTGAGGGTTAGGGTCTTTAGGGATGAGGGCCAGGTGGGAGGATTTAATGCTACTGCCCATTTTGCATTTAGTGAAATTTTGTTTTGCCATTCTGATATAGTCCTTCTTGATAATTTCCCAATGAGTTTTGTAGAAGGCTACTGTGAAGCCATCAGGGCCAGGCGCTTTGTCTGATTGCATGCTGAGGATTGACCATTCTATTTCCTCTGTCGTGATCTCCTTGTCCAGTTCTGCACTCTGGACTTCTGATATCCGATTTCCCACAATGTTGAGGAAATCCGGGTTTTCAAGATAATTAGGATCAGCAGTGAGGAGGGTTTGAAAATGCCTGGACGCTGCATCCTTGATCTCCTCTTGATCCGTTAGGACCCTTTCCTCCACCTTAATCCTTTCGATGTTATTCCCAGCTCGCCTTAGCTTGAGACTGTTATGAAAAAAGGAGGTGTTTTTGTCTCCAGAGTTGAGCCATAGGCATCTCGACTTCTGCCTTTGCTCTTCCTCTTCCATTCAGTTCTGCTTGTACAGTTCCTTGAACAGCTCGTTTTCCTTCCGTTGATCTTCTTCAGTGTCTTGGGTGCATTCTTTTTCTTGATTCCACTGAGCGAGCTTCAATTGTATATCAGTTTTCTTTCTGCATTGTTCTGCTGCGAATTTCCTTGCCCAATGCTTAATGACTGTTCTAAGGCGTTTGATTTTTGTCTCCCATATGAAGTGGGGAGAGCCCGTTATGTCCATTGCCCAGTGGTCTTTGATCAACTCTCTGAAACCTTCGCTGCTATCCCATACTTTATTATACTTGAAAGGAATCGACCCCGAGTAGTTCCCTTTGTCCAAGCGCAACGCTACTGGTTTGTGGTCTGAAATGTAGCCTTGGATGATTGTACTTTGGATCCTTTGGAAGTTGACCATTATTTTCTCTTGTGCCAAGATACGGTCCAGCCTTTCTTTGATATTGTTTTTCCCTGTCCTCTTATTTGACCATGTGAATCGTCCATTTTGGGGAGGGATGTCAACTAGACTGTGGGTTTGGATAATTCCCTCCAGAGCATCTCTTGAAGGATCTGCATAAAAGTTCCCCCCCAACTTCTCTTCTGCGCTCCTTATTAAGTTTAGATCTCCTCCCAGGAAGATGTTCTTTCCTTGAGCAGACAAAAGATCGGAGGAGATTGACTCCCAGCAAGAGGCTTTCTCTTTGAAATGAGGAGGGGCATAGACATTATAGATTGAGTATTCTTCTGTCTGGGTTGTGTTTTGGAAGTCTGATTTGATCCACCATCTATTTTGCTTGAAATCTTTAAGATGCCATTTATTTTTGCTCCAAATTGTCCCTATTCCACCTGAGGCTCCTTCTGCACTTATTGCTATTCCATCATAATTTTTGCTTCTTTTCATGCTGTCTTTGAATTCTTGTTCAGTGATTTTGGTCTCCTGGAGTAGGAGGAAGTCCGGTTGTTCTGATTTCAAAAGATCTCGGACTGCATTTGCTTTGAGGGGGGAGCCCACCCCCCTACAATTCCAAGAGACCAGAATCATCATTTACCTGGCTTGGTGTGGGCCCCTGATTTCTCCTTCATCTTTTCTCCGCTTCCTTTTGTCCTATCTAAATATGAATCCATTGGCTGTTGGGTCCCCGTTGCCATTTCTTTTGCAGCTGTCTCATCCCTTATCTCTTTGTTTGACTTTCTTCCTGCTTTTCTTGGAGGGTCTGAGGAGGCAATGTTCTCTTTCGACTTGTTCCTGGTCAGGATTCTTCCTACTGACAGGGGGGGGGGAGCTTAGGGGGGGGGAGGATCGTGTTTCAATGGGGCCTTTCGGGGAAGGGGGAGGGGAGGGAGGGTCCTCAGCTGATAGGGATTCAAATGGGTTGGAGGAGGAAGGGAAGGAAGGATCATTTCCAGTGGGATGGGAGGGAGAAGTGGGGGGATCAGGAATGGGTTTAGAGGCTGCTTCAGGGGGGGGGTTTGATTTTTTCCTCTTGACTGTTTCCCAGACTTCTTCTGGAGTCTCTACATTGTTATTTATTTCTATTGATTTAGATTTGCTACATCTATTAGCAAAATGCCCGTATTCATGACATACCTTACACTTGAATGGCAGCTGCTCGTAGTCCACTTGCTGGATATGCGTCCACTGATCGACTTTGAGTTTGATAGCCTCTGGCAACCCTTTCCCCAGATCGACTTCTACGCAGATCCGTGCGCATGCATGCATGTTCTCCTTGGGCTCTGATCTGTCAATGTATTTCCCAATAGTGTTCCCGATGGCTTTTACCGATTCGTCTCCCCAGCAGTGTAGAGGCAGGTGGGGAAGGCGAACCCAGACCGGGATAGTGTTGGGGACATCCATCTCAGGATCGAAGTCAGGGGTCCATCTGTTGAGGTAGAGACCTCTAGTGTCCATAAAATACGGCCCGTTCCGGAAGATCAGATTGCGGTCCTCCACTGATTCGAAGAGGAAGGTGAAGAAACCCCTTCCGCAGAACCTTATTGCTATCTTTCCATGGACCATATGGTTCCAATTTGTTTCTACCCATCGCTGGATAGTGCGGGGAGAGGGCCATAGGCCCGTGAACTGGCCGACCAGGCCTCTTTTAGCTAGCGCTACAGCAGCTCTCCTCAGTAGGGCTGGAGGGAGCGAGACTTCCGGGATTTCATAAAGTTTTTTGATAAATTTTGAAGCGGTGGGGCGGATTTTCTCCGAGGCATTCTCGGGGATGAGCGAAGCAAAGGACTTTTCGAGATCCTCGTGGTCCTGAAAGGGGGGATCCATGGCAGAATGGGGCAGCAGCGCAGAGGGCGCTCCTGAGAGAGGTCAGAGGGGCAGGAGGCCCTGAGGGGGGAAGGGGCAGGAGGCCCAAAGACTTGCAGAGGGGAGGCTGCCCAGCAGCAGAGCTGCCAGGCTCGAACGCGCAGGAAAGCTGCCCAGCAGCAGAGCTGCCAGGCTCGAGCGCACAGAGGGGGCAGGCGCAGCAGGTCGGGGGACGCCAGAGCGCGCGCGGTTGTAATTTATTAACTCTCAAACAAAATTTGGAAATAGATCTCTGTTTTGTTCTGATTTTTTTGGGAGACTTCTCTTCCCTACAAAAATAAGTTAGTGAATGAAAAATTACAGCCGAGAATCTGCATTTCACACA
The DNA here is from genome assembly GCA_000404065.3 of Pinus taeda. Classification (NCBI taxonomy): domain Eukaryota; kingdom Viridiplantae; phylum Streptophyta; class Pinopsida; order Pinales; family Pinaceae; genus Pinus; species Pinus taeda. The sequence goes on along the minus strand of APFE031677373.1, from coordinate 383,996 downwards.
AATTCAATTGAAAAGCCTCAAATGATATGCTTTTGGTCGATGCAGTAATCCAACAGCGAGGTTTGCCTTCACATTTCTATCATAATGAAAAAAAATAGTAACATAAATTTATTCCTCATTTTATTTTATTGTAGAGCTGTGGAAAACGTCATGCCCCGATCTTTGAGCCCTATATGGGGTGGCAGGATAACAATAGTAGCATCCTGATTGATCCTGAGCTCCTCCATCGGTTTTCTCGTCACTATTAAATCCATGTGAAACCAAGTTTCTCACGTCAATGCCTCTAATATCCAAGCTAACACCTAGTTTGAGAATTAGTGACATGCCATCTAGTAGAGTCCATTCTTCAGCTTTTGGGTCTTGAAAATGACTTCTTTGCCCTTGTTGACACAATTCGTACACGACACTAGGTTTGCTGAATCCAGTGTACTGCAAGTTGGAATTCGTGTTTTTATTGATAAACTCAAATTATGGATAACTCTTAAATTAAGAATCTTGATGGGCAACACTCCAAACTTAACACTTGCATTGATGTGAGGAATAGGAAGTCACTAAACCATTGTATGTGAAAATGTTGTAAATGACCTAACATTTTCCTACATTTTAGTTATAGGTGAGAGCAAAGAATCCTTTCGATCTGATTTAAACTAAAAACTTGCTGAAGCTATCAAGAATAAAAAATCACAAACCTGTATCAATTACATCATCAAACATGTCAGTGAATTAATTTCAACTACAATTATCTCATGGATTGAAAATTCATCAATGAGATAAAATTGATTTCCTTCTCCAATTTAAAATAGATTTCGTTGTTTCTAATTTATAAACCCAAATGTTGTAAGAATTATTGATTTCAACACTAAACAACATCTAGAAATGGACGTTCAATGCATGAAAGAAAATGCTGAAAAAGATTTAGGATGCCAACCATGAAACCTAATCCTTGATTTAAATGGACCTTCTTGCAGAACTATTTCCAAAGAAGTAAATCCTTAAGTTGATTAATGGCTCTGCTAAACCACACCTAGAGTTAACTATATCAATCTAAGTGTTAGCCTAGCCTAATCTTACTTAACTAACATGTATGATATTAAGTTAAGTTAATATAATTATTAGTTCTAAATGACACTATGTTGATTAGGTGTTAATACTTCTAATACTAATGTTAATATAAAATATATTCTAAGTATGATTTTCATTTTCATTTTCTTACTTAGATTTTCATTTTGAAGAGGAATGTTATTATTGTAACTAATTTAAATACAAATTATATTAATCTTATTTTTTTTTTGTATCTATTTGTTATTCTAATTAAATATAATTCTAGAGTAGTATATAACTATTGCTAATTAAATCTAGGTCAAATGTGAGGTTGTTAATACTTAGTAGAATGTGCAAAGTTAAAAGTTAAAGTTAGATATAAATGTTAAAAAAACAATTGTAAATCTTAAAATCACAAATTTATATACAAAATGTACAATACCTTTTACATTGATCTTTTGATTATATTGATTAGAGATCTAGATCAACATAAAGAGTGATTGATTTGATGGGCTCAATCAAACCAACCCTATGTGTTTGCCTCTTCAAGAAAGGACTTTATGGAAAGTGGAAATGCAAGCTAATATATCTCAATTGGGACAAAATATAGATTCTAGTCCTAATTAAGAAGGAAATGCAAAAAGAAGGGAGAAGGAGCATAATAGGTTGAAATTTAGAATGAGATAAAGGCAATAGGCCAATGAAATAGTTCCATGACCTATTCCTTGTTCAAGCAAATATCTACAAGCGAATATTTGATAAATAGTTAAAGAACATCAACTTGTAAACATCTCTAAATTCAGATGGAATCATTTGCATTAGAACAAAATGATATTATGACATATTACTGAAATAATTCAAATAATATGACATATATAATGCATATAATGCAGGACACTTATTAAATTTATGTTGATAGATAGCTTGCAACCTAAAGTAATAAGGGTATGTTCACATGCTGCATTATGTTTCAAATTCATTAGCATATAACCTTGCAAGATAGTTGGACAAGATTTTCGTTTGAGTATAAATTGTTGTCATTCAAGCAATAATAATGGAAATAAAACAATCATACCCGTTAAAATGAAACTAGATAAATTATTTAATAATGATGAGATCAAAACAATAATGCTTTACTGTTGGTTACATAAACAAATAATGATCCATTGAAAAAAATAAATCCTTCTCTTAGAATGACAGAAAACTACAATAGTGCAAATCTCCTGCCTCCTGAAGAGCTCAATCTTATGCCTGCAGAAAAAGCCTAAATTCACATTACAATAGTGCAAATGATCTTAAATCTTCCTCTGCCCATTTAACTCTATAGGTTGTGCTTCTTTTTATAGACTCCCCAACCAGAGGTTACCTCCATTTTGTTCCTTGAATTTCCTCATTTCAAAAACTGCCTTCTGAGAAGCGAATAACAAACCCTGGGCGAAGTTAGTGAATCGATTTGTCATATCTTTATTGGTTGCCTTTCCCTATTTCCTTTATCCAATTCAACTATATCGTGAGCGCTCCTAGGAAGTTGTGATCCACATTGTTTTCCTCACTAGTAATGGAATTTTCTGGTAAACTATCACCGTGAAAAAAACAAAAACAAACAAACAAAAACAAATAAAAAAAGCAAAAACAAAAACAAAATCAAACAGAAAAAACAAAAAAAAAAAACAAAAACAAAAAAAACAGAAACAAAAACAAAAAATAATTTCATACACAACAATTGTATTCCATATTTAAAAACTATCAGTGAGTAATCGCTTTCCTGGCTAGTTTTCACATGATTTATGGGCCAAATTTCTTTTCTTTTTCTCTTGAGAATTCTTCCTTGTATTCTGATCGATCGATTTAACAATAATTTCATGCACAACAATTGTATGCATCTTTTAAAAACTATCATTGGTTAGTCTCTTTCCTGGCTGGTTTTCACGTGATTCAGGGGCGAAATTGCTTTTCTTCTCTAATGATAATTCTTCCTTGTATTCCGATCAATCGATTTAACAATGCATAACATGGAACTTTAATCCAATAATATAGAAAAGAGGGTCCAGTCGAATTTCCTTGTTTTTTCTTTGGATGAGACAGTGATGAAGATGATTCCCCTCCTTTTTACTTCCCCAATTTTGGCACTAATGATTAGATCATTCAGACCGAATCTTTTGCAATTCGACTCTTCTCGTTGGTTATTGCAATCATGGCCTTGATGATGGAGATAATTATTCGAGTGATTCTTGGTGAGATTTCAATGCGTGTTGATCCGGATCATACCTGCAACCAACAAAGAAATCGGTGAGAAAAACCACATGACAATCTTTCTTATTTAAAAAGTAAAAAGAAACAAGTATTCCACATGTGCCATGTAAACATGTATATGGTGTTAATATCTAGTGGATTCTAGTGATAGATTAAGGAACGAGAAGGGAGCAAGCTTATGTGATATTATATGCATTAAGTCTCAATGTTAGGGTAACTTTGAATATGTGCATTTTGGGGTTCAAATTGATGGTGTCGGATGTTAAATATATTTACACACTATGATGATGTACAATATATAATTAAAATGCTATATTTATCTTATTTACCATAATATACATAAAAGTGGTTTTAATATATTTACCATAATATACATAAACGTGGTTTTAACATTAGATAGTTTATATATGTAAGTGGTTTTAACATTAGATAGTTTATATATGTAAATGTATATATTGTGTTACAATATATTAACTAAATCACAATGTAGTATATTTTGATGAATATATTATATTCTTTGGAAGGTAATAATGTCTTTGTATTATGTCGGAAGTTGTTCACAATCTTATGTAAAAGAGTAATACATTATATCCCATATTTATTATGTCATAGTATACTCTTGTATCCATTTATTACATAAAGAGACGTTATTTTGGAGAATTATATTATCTCACATTTAATATGGGAGAGTAATTCTTCCACATTTCTGGGTATATAATAGGGTCAAGGGAGCCTCTTAAGGTAAATACCATTTTTGTGATACCATCACATCTTATCCTGTGCTCACAGCATACTGCCATTTGTATTAGGTTATTTGTAGTTGCTCTCTTTGTAAGATTGTAGGAGATTTTTGGAGATAATAGAAGACAACCTTCCCGTTGACATAGCCCAATTGGGTGAACCACGTATATATGTTGTATCTTTTTCCTTGTTCTCTTTCTGTTTTTATTTATATGTTGATATATTGTTGGTTTCTTAGATAGATAGCTAGTTTAGTAGATCTAATATTCTAACATGGTATCAGAGTCATGACTACTATGATCTACCATCTTCTTTGAATTTAACCATAAACGTGTATCTACATGTTTTATTATCTGGGCACTCATTATTTTTTGTAGGTTTTCTTTCTATCTAGTTGCCATTAGGCTTCTCTTTAGATCTGAGCATGATTTTATTTTTTTCTTCTCATAACCCTAACTTTGTTATGTAGTTTTTTGCAGATTTTTTTTCAAAGGGCTCTTTTTTTTGTAAGATCTATATGGTTTTTGGAGATCTATCTTTTGGTTGTAAGATCTGTGATTTTTGTCTGGTTTTTTGGTCCTTCTTTTGCAGGGCGCAAGATTGGCAGACCGAGGTTCAAATCAGAATTTCGGTCGCATAAGTGGGTGCAGAGTGGTTGCGCCATTTTCGAAAATTGGTTATAATAAGTATTTGGTGCATTATTGAGTGTTTTTTATTTTGACACTTAACGTTTTTTGTCATATATGTTACCTTTAGTTCAAAATTTTCTAGAACATAGTAGATATTTGGGTTCTTCTCGTTGAGCTACCCAATTTAAAAAAAAATCAGCTCAAACAGAGTACTAGAAGAAAAATTATCGCTGATTTAAGATTGACATTTTTTTTTTTTTTTTAGGTTTTCTACTGACGGCAGAACGAACTGCAGAAATTTACAGTTTTCTATCCACATTTTCTCTTGTCATTTCTTGAATTTGGGTTTATAATTATTGTCAAAATTTCTATCATTATGACTTCAAAAATAGCTTATGTTCCTGAACTTGTCGATTCTAACTATCTTGCATGGAAAAGGAAAATGATTGATGTTCTTAGGAGTAAGAATCTATGGAGGTTGGTTAATGGTGAACACAATAAACCTACAGAAGCTCAAGCTTGATTAAATGGGAAGAAAAGTGTGATCAAGCAAGAGGGCTCATTGGTCAAACTGTTTCAAATAGTCTTCAGGTAAGTATTGAGGCAGAAGACAACCTGGTTGAGGTATGGATAATTCTTGCTTCCTTATTTGATAAATTTGATGATGTTTTTGCTTATTACCTTGAAAAGAAGATTCATGAGCTAGATCCTACTAATTTTGATAAAGTAGAATTATATCTTGCTGAATTGAAAACCTTAAATGAAAAGTTAAATAATTGTGGTAAAGATTACAACAAGACAGACACTACTCTTATCATTCTTGTAGAACAAAAATTGCCATCTTGTTTTGATATGTTCATCCAAACTAGGAATAGGGCTCTTGAATTGTCTCAAAGTACCACGAAACCTACTTTTGATGATTTTTGTAAAGGGTTGATAAATGAGCAAGAAAGGTTGATTGCTTCAAGACAAGTCTCACTTAATAAAGCTCTTATGGCACATAATAAGAATCCTAAGAAAAGTTTTAATAATGCTAAATATTATTATTCACACACTTTTAATCATACTAATAATAATGGTCATGCTTCTCATGCACATCATGAAACTAGTAAGAGGAAGAAAGTGTATGATCCTTGTAAGCATTGTGGTAAAACTAACAATCCTGAAAAGAATTGCTTTAAAGAGAAACGTTTAATAGCTAAAGCTAACAAGAAAAATTCTAATGAATCTCAAGTAGATTTATGTGCATTTGTTGTTTTGTCTAGTAATTCTTCTTTTAATGTGGAATGGATAATGGATTCTAGTGCTTTTAAGCATATGACTAGTAATGTTTCTTTATTTACATCTTATGATACTAATAAGCACTCATCTCAGAAAGTGTTTATTGGTGATGGTAAACAACTTTCCATAATTGGTTATGGTAATATTAATGTTGTTAATGGTCAATTGGAAGATGTTTTTCATGTTAAAAACATGCCCATCAACTTACTTTCTATTTATCGTGCATGTAAAAAAGGTTTTAAATTTGAAGCTTGGCATGATAAATATGTTCTTAAAGATATCAACCGAAATTACAAAGTAGTCCCTTATGGTCCTATTGATCATACAACTGGTTTATATAAATTTGTTGGTTTTAATTCAACCAAGTGACAACCATTTTATTCCTATGTTGCTCATGCTGATGAACTAAATCAATTATGGCATGAAAGATTGGGCCACTTGAATTATGGTAAAATGCAAATGCTAAATAAAATGGTTCATGGTTTGCCTAATATTTCTTCTACTATTGGTGTTTGTGAAGGATGTGTTCTTGCTAAACATCATAGAGAAATGTTTGATAAAGGTAAAGCCTGGCATGCTAAAGCACCTTTGAAATTAATTCATAGTGATATCTCAGGTCCTCTTGGAGTTCCTTCAATATCTCATGCAATTTATTTTCTTACCTTTATTGATGACTTTAGTAGAAAATCTTGGGTTTATTTTTTGAAAAATAAAAGTGAAACATTTGTAAAATTTAAAGAATTTAAATCCATGGTTGAAAATGCATCTGGTAAGAGTATTAAAACCTTGCGATCTAATAATGGGTGTAACACCCTCCTCCCACATCTACCCAAGCAACCGACCAATCGAGGTAAACATGCGACGAGATGCAATTATGATAAGATTCAACCTCCTTGGTGACTTTAAAGAAATGGAATCGACAAAACATCACACACAACCATCCAACATCATCCACATAACCTTCAAGAGACAAGTCAGCCACTCAGACAACCTGTCGCTGGGTCTTACTGCTGTTTGAGAAACTTAGGGCAGAGTAACACTCCCCAGACACTGACCAGGTGAGTTAGTCTCTAAACTAACGAGTTGTTTTGCTAGAATTCCAGGATTTGAGCCACCTTTTTCGGCCCAGAGCCCAGGACACTGCGCAGAATGGAATGATCACTTAAAATTGGTAATAATACAAGGACACAAGGATGCAAAAGCAATAAAATGAACAATATCATAACCATAACCCTACTAGCCATGACAGATGTTTTGTCAAACATATCATCGACATGTAATCTACATGTGTAAATAACATAATTAAGTGTAGGGATCTCATACTTATTTGAGAAGCACTATGAATCATTGTTCCCTCATGCCATTTGCTGCATTGCCTTCCATTAAGTCATAAACACATTATCCATTCCCATACAAATAAAAACATGCTGAGAGCCATGCATAGTTGCTGTTATAAAATGTGCATATAACCAAAATAATAGGAACAGAAATGCAATAAACATATCAGCCATCAAATCCATAAATACATCAATACCTTTACACATGAAAACCAAGGGAATGGATTTCTCATTGATGAATGCAATAAACCAACCGGAGATGGGACTACCACATTCCACCGGACCGTAGAATGGTTGAGCCAAATCTCTCTTCAACCATTCACCCTCGTACCATATTCCAAGCATGAATGTGGGATCTCATAAAACACATCAATCAAAACTCTTCCAGGGCTTCCAAAGGCGATCCACCTCAACCCATCAAACAATGATTCCACCTCACGTTCAGACATCACCAAAAACCATCATCAGATTGGTCTCCATCCAAGCCTTCCAGGGCTTCCAGAGTGTTTGTCCAACCAAGGCTTCCAGAACTAGTAACTCAACCCACAACTTATACAAGCCTTCTATAGCGTTTGTCCAACCAAGGCTTCCAGAACTAGTAACTCAACCCACTGAGGGATTCTAGATTGTTTGTCCAACTAGGGCTTCTAGGACTAGTAACTCAACCCAAGCTGTTAAAGGGCTTCCAGATTGTTTGTTCAACCAGGGTTTCTAGGACTAATAACTCAACCCAAGCTAAGGAAACATGAGAACCAACCAAAATCAAATAATGAAAGTAAACCCACAATCACCATGGCTATCCAAGAAATGGCAAGGTTAGGAAATCCATTGTCGATCCAGGCAATCCTCCAAGCCAATCACAGATCACAACCAAGAAACCACATGCATATGCCATGCATGCCAAAATAGTGAAGAAATCATACATGCAACTCGGTACCTGCAAGAAAATGTGATGTAGTTGTTGATGTTGATGCCTTCTTGTACTTTCCTACTCTTCCTTTGCCTTCTTGCTTCAAGAATCCAAGTATGCAACACCCTCCAAGAGTGCCCCAAGAAAAATCTAAGTATCCAAGGGTATGAGAGAGTGAGAGAGAATAATGAGAGAGAGCTCCAACATTGAATTGACAAAAGGTTACCCACTGATCCTCAAAATCCTTTTTTATGAATGAGGCCTCTATTTTCTTCATTTTCCATTATTTTCCTGCATTTTCCTCATCACATGCAACCTGTGACCTTTCACCTCCTTTTTCTCCTAATTTCCATTATTTTCATAGTTAACATGTGCCAAAATGCCATTTTAATGCCTTAGCCATTGCCTTTTCCAATTTCCTTATCCATAAACAATCAAATGAACACTCACTAGGATGTCTTGCCCAATATTCAACTTGGAATAAGTGTCCCAATCATCTGTGGTTATTGTTTTTAACATTTATTACATGGAATTTTCACCAGGGTTATTATAGAACCCTCCCCCTTGGGGGACACTGTCCTCGGTGTTCAATCACACATATACCTCAACAACCTACTGAAATAAGGCATACTACTCATGGAGCTTTATAACCCATATCGATGCAGTATTTACAAGGAAAGATCTACTCAAGACATAACATCATGACACCAAGACAACATATCGCATAGTGGAGATTTATAGCAGAGCTTATTACGATATTTACAATGAAATTCCTGTTCAAGAAAAACTCATATGTCATCACAACATCATGATAAGATAACCACATGATAGTGTAATAACACAACACCCATACCGCATAGTGGAGCTTTATAACACAGCTCGTTTCGGTATTTACATCCATAAATGGGTGTACATGTAACAACATCATCAAAATATATATACCAAAACATATGCCAAATCATATACCAATATCAAACATATACTAACATCATATAGCATATATCAAAACATCATATATCATGTATCAACCAACATAAAGCATATATCGACCACCATAAAGCATATACTAAACCAACATAAAGAAAATACCAAACCACCATAAAGAATATACCAAGCCATCATAAGTAAATACTAAACCACCATAAAGCAACTACCAAACCACCACAAGCAACTACCAAGCCACCATAAGCAATCACCAAACCACCATATCAAGGTTGCTTTGCCTCAACTGGAAAACAAGGAGGGATACATGGCCCGCATCTGATCCACCATCTCCCATGTAGCTTCATCAGGCCCAAAGTGCTTCCATTGCACTTTAATTTGCTCTATTGCTTGGTTCTGGAGCATGAACACCTTTTTGTTCCATATACAATGAGGCTTCGACTGAAATTCTCCATCTGGTTCCACCTATAGTATAGACCATCAATCACATGATCAACATCCTTAACATACTTCTTAAGCAAAGATACATGGAAAACATTGTGGACTTTCATTGTCGGTGGTAGTGCAAGTCGATAGGCTACTAGCCCAATCCACTCAATGATACTGAAGGGTCCACAAAATGATGGGGCATCTTGGCACATGAACCAATCTGCAAGGAGATCTTCTTCAGTTTGATGTGCAAGTACACCTGTTCCCCAACTTGAAACTCCTTGAACAACCTGTTCCTATCAGCATAGCTCTTCTACCTATCCTATGTTACCTTAAGATTTTTCTTAATCACCTGCATCTCTTGTTCCATGTCTTCGAACATATCTGGTCCAATCAATACTTTTCTAACCGAATCACTCCAACTAATGGGAGTGTTACAACTCCACCCATACAACGCCTCAAAGGGACTCATCCTCAGTGACTCATGATAATCATTGTTGTATGCAACCTCAACCAAAGGGAGATACTCTTCCCATTTCCTTTGCTGATGCATCACATACATCCTCAACATGTCCTCCAATATCCTATTGACCCTCTCTGTTTGTCCATCTGTCTATGGATGATAGGTTGTGTTGGAGGCCAACTCGGTGCCCAAACCTGCAAATAACTCCTTCTAAAACTTGGAAGTGAACTTCACATCCCTGTCTGACACAATATTCTTCGGAACATCATGTAGTTTAATCACATCTCGAATGAATACCTGTGCCACATCACTAGTTGAGAACGTAAACTTCACCGGAAGAAAGTGTGCAACTTTTGTAAACCTATCCACAATGACCATTATGGAATCATGCCGCTTCACTGTCTTCGACAACCCTATTATGAAATCCACGTAAATGACCTCCCATTTCCACTTCGGAATCGCGATTGGCTCTAGCAATCCACTTGGATGTTTACACTCTGCCTTCACTCACTAACAATTGAAAAATCTTACCACAAACTTTGCTACATCCCTTTTTATATTCATCCAATAGTAATATCTCTTCACCACTATGAGTGTCTTTTGATAACCTGGGTAAATTGAGTATGGTTTCGCATGAAATTCCCTCAAGATCACCTTCTTGAGTTCATTGCTATTCGATACATATATCTTGTCTCGAAACTTGAACAACCCATCTATTGTAAGACAATGATCCAAGTCATGTGCACCTGCACCTGTACTTGTACTTGTGTATCACATGTACCTGTACCTATACTATCACCTGTACTTGTACATGTACCTATACTCTGCTGCAACCTATGCACAATCTCCATATATCTGACATCCTGCTTTCCTGCCCATAAGATCCTATCCTGTAAATTTGTCCCAAACGAGCTCATAGCTGCCAAATGATGTATCTATATTTGTCTATTGAGAGCATCTACCACTCTGTTCTCCTTTCTTTTGATGTACCTAATCTCGAAGTCAAACTCATTGATCGTGCCCAGCCATCTAGCCTACCTGGCATTCAGATTCGGTTGGTCAAACAAATACCTCAACCCAATGTAATCACTCATAAGCACAAACCACCTGCCAAGAAGATAGTGTCTCCACATCTTCAATGCATGTATAATCGCTTCCAACTCGAGATCATGCATGTGATAGTTCTACTTGTGCTCATTTAGTTTCCAGGACTCATAACATACCACCTGTCCATCTTGCATAAGGACTCCACCAAGCCCTCTCTTGCAAGCATCTATACACACTGCGAATTATTTGTCTGGATATGTAATCTATAGTACTGATGCATGTGTCAGCAACTCCTTAAGCTTCTCAAAGCTAGTCTCACACTCTGTGGTCAATTCGAACTTCTTACCTTTCCTATGCAATGATGTGATAGGATAAGTAATCTACGAGAAGTTCCTGATGAACCTCCTATAATAACTTGCCAGACCCATGAAAGACCTCACCTCATCCACATTCTTAGGAGCTACCCACTCCATGATGGCCCTTATCTTCTCTAGATCTATTGCAATACCTTCCTTGGATACAACATGTCCCAAGTAGTGTACCTCAGTCTGAAAGAAACTATAGTTGTTGAGCTTAGCATATAATGATGCTCTCTCAACAACCTCAATACTGCTGCTAAATGCTCGACATGTTCTTCCTCATTTTTAGAATATACCAGTATATCATCAATGAACACAATAACAAACTTATCCAAATATGGACGCAACACACTAGTCATCAAAAACATGAATGTAGTTGGAGCATTAGTTAAGCCAAATGGAACAACAACAAACTCATAATGGCCATACCTAGTCCTAAACGCAGCCTTGTATTATCATCCTCTTTGATACGTACCTGATGGTATCTGTATCTCAGATAATTCTTCGAGAACACTGCTGCTCCCTTCAGCTGATCAAACAAGTCACCAATCCTTGGCAAAGGGTACCTATTCTTGATAGTCACTTTGTTCAACTGCTTGTAGTCAATACATAATCTGAGGGTACCATCTTTCTTTCTCACAAACAAGACTGGTGCGCCCCAAGGTGATACACTTGGCCTAATGTATCCCTTGTCCAACATCTCCTTCAACTACAACTTTAACTCAACTAACTTAGGTGTTCTCATCTTGTAAGGTGCTTTCGATGATGGAGCTTCCTCTGACACTAACTTGATAGAAAAGTCTACCCCCCTATGAGGTGGCAACTTTGTAATATCCTTAGGAAATACATACCTAAACTATTGTAAAACTAGGTACTTGTTCAACATATATGCATCCTAAACCTCCTTACCCTTATCACTAGAAATATGCACTGCAAATAGCTTGCACCCTTTCCTATGGCTACACTTTGCTTGCACAACTTTCACCATCCTAACTGATGTGGATTTCCTCTTACCTTGCAAAAATCTTGGTTCCCCATTGTTATCAACACATTCAATAGCTTTGTCGTAGCATTCAACCTTGGTTCTATGTAGATACAAACAATCCATGCCCAATAACATATTGTATGAACCCAACGATAAAACATTCAAATGTGTTGTGGTAGGCATACCATTTAAGTCAAATGTGCAAGCTCTTACCCAATGATGTACTTGCTTCTTCGTACCTGTAGCTAACTGAACTAACCAAGACTTTGCATGCAATTCCTTACTCAAACCACACTTATCCACCAAGTCAGGACTAACATACTATACTTAGATTCAGGGTCAATCAAAATAGAAATAACTTGATCACAAAGCTTACCAACCATCTCAATGATAGATGCCTGGTGTTTTGCCTTCCTATTGTCCATGGCTGCATAGATACGATGAATACTCTAGCCAACATCTCCAACAGTCTATGCCTCCTGTGCACTGTATATCTGGGGTCTACCACCCTAATTTTGCAGACAATCTCTCCTGCTATGGTCTTTGTGACAAGTCCAACACTCTATGGGCTTCCAACCTCCATCCTTGTTCTTCTCTTCAGCTCTATGGCCCTGTCCTCTATCTGATGCATTGAACCTCTTAGGTGGTGCAACATTCTCCTTGTTATATGTACTTTGTGGCCTTACCTGCTTTTTATCCCATTTTCCTTTGTTCCTTTCATTATCTCTCTAGATTGGCTTAGTCTCAATTATGCGCTTCGATTGCTCATAGAAATGCTTTAGCTTCCGAATGGCCTCCTCCAATGATATAGGCTCATCGAATTCAATCCTATCTTTGAATGCAATTGGTAACCCACTAACAAATCTCTGAATCTTAGCTTTCTCCTCCTTGAGGTAAGGCACAGACCTCAACAGTTCTAAGAACTTACTAGTGTACTCGTCATCTTTCATGGATCCCATCTTTAGTTCATAAAATTCTTTTGCTCTGTCATCAAATTACCTTTCAAACAAATACTTCTTCTTGAATATCCGCTCAAATTCACTCCAAGTCAGATCTTCCTCATCTATGTCTTTGACATTCTTCACATCTTCCCACCAGATGTTTGCTTTACCTTTAAGACTAAAAGTAGCCACTCTAGCTTTCATGTTCTCTGAATAATCATGCATCCTGAAGAATTTCCTCATGCCAAACAACCATGCCTCTGCATCCTGTGATCTCTTTATCTCTCCATCAAAATTAGGTGGCTTTGCCTTCTTAAATTCATCCAGAAAATACCCCCTATCTCTCCTCCTATAAGATGATACCGATGATGATCGTAGTGCCTCTATGAATTAGAAATAGAATCATACCTATGTCTATCACTTCTCCTCTCTAGAGTTTCCAACAATCTGCCATCCCAGATTGTGTCCTCTCTATCTGATTAGTGACTACCATGCGATTCACTGCCATATGCCCCATTAGTTTTTTCTTCCTGCTCATGACTAATCCGTAGTGGTCCTTGTCACTGCAAATCCGGCAAGCTTTGAAGTATTACTACATTCACCTCTTCTAACTTTTCATGTGACAGTATGATTATGTCATTATCTACCTTACAACTCCTTATCTCCTCCTTTAAACTTCTCAATGTAACTACCTAGTCAAAGGGGTTCCCAACATCATAGCACTCTTCGGATTTGTAGGGAGAGTCTCTATAGTCAACCATCTTGCTAGCCATTTGATATTTCTTCCTGCAAGGCATAATATGTCAGATAAACCAATGTACCTTAATATATCTCGGCGAGGATACTTGTCTGCAATATTACCAAATCTGCGTGATACATGGATAACATAATCATAACAACATATCGACATACACAATTAAATGTATCAACTCATAAACATCACTCTAATTAGGTTCTAGTCACCTATGCAAGGCCATATCAACAATGCATGCTATGACCCCATGCATGAAAACACCATTTCTCCATTGCACACATTACCACATGCAACCAACAATATGCATAAGGAATGCCAAACCAACTACCAATATGCGTAACCGCATGTAGTCGACATAATCGATCAATTCTTGTAATCAACCTCAAGACTTATGCATGTAATCAAAATATTCAAAAAATGCAACCTAACATACAAGGATGTAAGTAGGTATCATGAAATCAATATGTAAGCAACATATAAACGATACACAATCAGTCACATACTCATTTCAAATATACTTCATGAAATCAATATCAAATTCTCTGTGATAACCATGCTACAACCCTAATCCATCATCAAGTAAATGCAACAAGTATATAAGTGTAATAGACACACATGCAACTGACATGCATGCATGACGAACACACATTAAACCCATTCAGTCTTAGAGTTGAACCATGCTCTGATACCACTCTATAACACCATCCTCCCACATCTACCCAAGTAACGGGCCAACCGGGGTAAACATGCGACGAGAGGCCACTATGATAAGATTCAACCTCCTTGGTGAATTTAAGGAAATGGAATCGACGGAACATCACACAAAACCATCCAACATCATCCACATAACCTTCAAGAGATAAGTCAGCCACTCAGATAACCTGTCCCTGGGTCCTACTGCTATTTGAGAAACTTAGGGCAGAGTAACGCTCCCCAAATACTGCCTAGGTGAGTTATAATGCTCCCTAGAGACTGGCAAGGCATGTTATAATGCTCCACAGACACTGCCCAGGCGAGTTAGTCTCTAAACTAATGCTTTTTTTTGCTAGCATTTTGGGATTTGAGCCACCTTTTTCGGCCCAGAGCTCGGGACACTCCCAAAATAGAATGATCACTTAAAATTGGTAAGAATACAAGTAAACAAGGATGCAAAAGCAATAAACTGAACAAGACCATAACCAGAACCCTACTAGACATGACATGTGTTTCGTCAAACATATCATATCTACAGATGTAAATAACAGAATTAAGTGTAGGGATCTCATACTTATCTGAGAATCACTATGAACCATTCTTCCCTCATGCCATTTTTTGCATTATCATCCATTAAGTCATAAACACATTATCCATTCACATACAAGTAAAAACATGTTGAGACCCATATGTAGCTGCTGTCATAAAATGTGCATATAACCAGTATAATAGGAACAAAAATACAATAAACATATCATCCATCAAATCCATAAATACATCAGTACCATTACACATGAAAATCGAAGGAATGGATTTCTAATTATTGAATGCAATGAACCAACTGGAGATGGGACTACCACATTCCACCTGACTGTAGAATGCCTGAGCCAAATCTCTCTTCAGCCATTCACCCCTGTACCATATTCCAAGCATGAATGCAGCATCTCATAGAACACATCAATCAAAACCCTTCTAGGGCTTCCAGAGGCCATCCACCTCAACCCATCAAACAATGATTCCACCCCACATTCGGACATCACCAAAAACCATCATCAGATTGGTCTCCGTCCAAGCCTTCCAGGGCTTCCAGAGTGTTTGTCCAACCAAGGCTTCCAGAACTAGTAACTCAACCCACAACTTATACAAGCCTTCTAGAGCGTTTGTCCAACCAAGGCTTCCAGAACTAATAACTCAACCCACTAAGGGATTCTAGATTGTTTGTCCAACCAGGGATTCTAGGACTAGTAACTCAACCCAAGTTGTTATAGGGCTTCTAGATTGTTTGTTCAACTAGGGTTTCCAGGACTAATAAATCAACCCAAGCTAAGGAAACATGAGAACCAACCAAAAAAAACAATGAAAGTAAACCCACAATCTCCATGGCTTTCCAAGAAATGGCAAGGCTAGGCAATCCACTGTCGATCCAGGCAATCCTCCATGCCAATGACAGTTCACAACCAAGAAACCACATGCATATGCCATGCATGCCAAAATAGTGAAGAAATCATACATGCAACTCAATACCTGCAAGTAAATCTGATGTAGCTGCTGATGCCGATGCCTTCTTACACTTTCCTACTCTTCCTTTGCCTTCTTGGTCCAAGAATCCAAGTATGCGACATCCTCCAAGAGTTCTCCAAGAAAACTGTAAGTATCCAAGAGTATGAGCGAGAGAGAGAGAGAGAGAGAGAGAGAGAGAGAGAGAGAGAGAGAGAGAGAGA
>APFE031677373.1:257060-367460 GCA_000404065.3 Pinus taeda | reverse complement strand
GAGAGAGCTCCAACACTGAACTGACAAAAGGTTACCAACTGATCCTCAGAAGCCTTTTTATGAATGGATCTCTCTTTTCTTGATTTTCCATTATTTTCCATCATTTTCCTCCTCACATGCAACCTGTGACCTTTCACCTCCTTTTTCTCCTAATTTCCATTATTTTCATAATTAAATGTGCCAAAATGCCATTTTAATGCCTTAGCCATTGCCTTTGCCAATTTCCTTAGCCATAAACAATCAAATGAATTCCACCTAGGATGTCTTGCCCAACATTCAACTTGGAATAAGTGTCCCAGTCATCCGTGGTTATTGTTTTTAACATTTATTACATGGAATTTTCACCAGGGCTGTTACAATGGGGGGGGATTTGTTAAGAAATAATTTGATGCATATTTATCTAAACATGGTATTCAATATCAAAAGAGTGTTCCTTACAAAACTCAAAAAAATGGTGTTGCTGAAAGGAAAAATACAACTTTAGCTGAAATGGCTAGATGTATGATTTATTCTAAAGGATTGCATAAGAAGTTTTCGACTGAAGCCATTTGTTGTGCTAATTTTATTTTAAATAGAGTTCCTACTAAATATGTTAAGCATGTTACCCCTAAGGAAAAATGGAATGGATGTAAACCGGATATTATTAGTTTTAAGGTGTTTGGTTGTGAATTTTGGGCTCATATTCCTGATGACAAACATAAAAAGTTAGAACCCAAATCTCACAAGTGTATCTTCATTGGTTATGTTGAGAATTCCAAGGCTTACAGGTTGTTTGATCCTTCTAATCAAAGTGTCATAATCAGAAGGGATATTCAATTTCATGAAGTCTCTTCCCCACCTGAGTCTGTAGAATCTCATGTCACCCTGAATTTACCAATACCACCTGTTACTCCTATTCCTATTACTCCTTCTTCGAGTTCTGTGCCTCTTATTTATCTTGATTCTTCTTCTCCCTCAAGTATTCCACTTGAAACTCATGAAGCTCCTGAAGGGACTCTTGTTCCTTCTACTCTTCCTGTTTGGTCTTGAAAAACTCTTGAATTTGCAGGTAGTGAGGGTGGAAATCCTTCCGACACTCATTGAACTAGATCTAATTTTTCTCTTATGACCAAAGTTTTGGCCACATATGATCCTTATACTTATGCTCAAGCTAAGCGTAAGCCTCATTGGGAACAAGCTATGTGCATTGAATATGAATCTCTTTTGAGAAACAAGACTTGGTCTCTTGTTCCTCTTCCTTTAGGAAAGAATTTAGTTGGTTGTAAATGGGTTTATAAAACTAAGTTCACTGCAGAAGGACATATTGAAAAGCATAAATCTAGATTAGTTGCAAAAGGTTTTAATCAACTTGAAGGTATTGATTATAATGAAACTTTTGTTCCTGTTGCTAAAATGAACACAATAAGAACCATTTTATCACTTGCTACATCTTATAAGTGGGAAATTCATCAAATGGATGTTAAAAGTGTCTTTTTAAATGGTGATCTTACTGAAGAAATTTATATGCAACAACCTCCAGGTTTTATTTCTGCTGAATCCTCAAGTTTAGTATGCAAATTACACAAATCTTTATATGGTCTCAAACAAGCATCTCGGGCTTGGTATAATAAAATTGATGCATATTTCTTGAATAATGGTTTTAAGCCTTATATATCTGATCCAAATCTGTATGTTAAGAACTTTGGTGATAATTTCCTCATTGTTGTTTTATATGTGGATGATCTAATTATCACTGGCAGCAAGCTTGTATTAATTCAAGATATGAAAATTGCTCTTCAGAAGCAGTTTGAGATGAAAAATCTCGGTACATTGCACTATTTCTTGGGTCTTCAGATCTGACATATGGCCGATGGTATTTTTCTCTCTCAGCCTAATTATGTGACAAATTTATTGGCTCGTTTCCATATGACTGATTGTAAACTTGCTCGTACGCCATTTCAATCTGGTGTAAAGTTAATTGTTGAGTGTACCACTCCACTGGTTAATGGTACTCTTTATCGTCACCTCATTGGCAGTTTGACATATTTAACTCACAGCAGATCAGATCTCTCTTTTGTGGTCAGTATGGTTTCTCGGCTCATGCAACAACCTCATGAAAGTCATTAGCAAGAAGGCAAGATAATTTTGCGATATTTACAAAGGACATTGCATTATTGTGTATTTTATTTGTGAAGTCTACAGTTTAACTCTCTGGTTATACATATTCTGATTGGGCAAGTGACAATTTTGTTCGATGGTCAACTGCTGGTTACATATTTCAACTTGGTTCACGTCCGGTCTCTTGGTCCAACAAGAAGGTGAAGACTCTTTCTTTATCTTCATGTGAAGTAGAGTATAGAGCAGCCAAAGGAGAAACTAAAGAAGTCTTTTGGTTACAACATGTT
Organism: Pinus taeda; assembly: GCA_000404065.3. NCBI lineage: Eukaryota > Viridiplantae > Streptophyta > Pinopsida > Pinales > Pinaceae > Pinus > Pinus taeda. Next base: position 365,076 of record APFE031677373.1, on the reverse strand, counting down.
CTTACCGAGCTTGGTTTGGTTTCAAAATCGTCCACTGTATTGAAATGTGACAATCAAGGTGCAATTCATCTTTCTTATAATTCAGTATATCACTCCAAGATGAAGCATCTTGACCTTGATGCTCATTATATTTGAAATCTTGTCGCCGATGGTATTCTTTCTCTAGAGTATTGTCCTTCCAAGTAGCAGGCAGCCAATATCTTCACCAAATCCTTGACAGAAGTGAAGTATGTGCATCTTCGTTCTTTGCTTGGGATGAGGGAAGTTGTCATCAAGGGGGAGCAATAATGACTCCTTCCTTCCTTAGTGTTAGGATGGGCCCTTCTCCCAACCATTATTAAGGGGGAGTATTGGAATATATTTTATTCCTTGGAAGGTAATAATGTCTTTGTATTATGTCGGAAGTTGTCCACAATCTTATGTAAAAGAGTAATACATTATTTCCCATATTTATTATGGCATAGTATACTCTTGTATCCATTTATTATATAAAGAGGTGTTATTTTGGAGAATTATATTATCTCACATTTAATATGTGAGAGTAATTCCTCCACATCTCTAGCGATATAATAGGGTCAAGGGAGCCTCTTAAGGCATATACCATTTTTGTAATACCATCGCATCTTATCCTGTGCTCACAACATACTTCCATTTGTATCGAGTTATTTGTAGTTTCTCTCTTTGTAAGATTGTAGGAGATTTTTGGAGATAATAGAAGACAACCTTCTCGTGGGCGTAGCCCAATTGGGTGAACCATGTATATCTGTTGTATTTAATTCCTTGTTCTCTTTCTTTTCTTATTTATATGTTGATATATTGTTGGTTTCTTAGATAGATAGCCAGTTTAGTAGATCTAATATTCTAACATATTTTACATATTAATATTTTATGCTATTTTATTACAAATTGCATTATATATGTATTACATGTAAAATGGTATTATTTTACATTATTTACAATATTATTTCAATTTACAAAGTAATTATATGGTTTCTTTATTAAGATGTTTTTTGTTTATTTACAATATTTAATAATTTACCCCCTTTTGACGTAATTATGTGCCAAGCGGTGTGGAGAGGAAAAACAACCAATACAACCAAATGTTAGGTGTTGTGGCAATTAAAAGTGCCACATCACCTTATTGTAACCCATGATTGTAAAACAGTGGCCTATGAAGGCAACATTGGGCGGTTAAAGGAGCAATAAACCAAGTGACCATTACAACAACCAAAGCATGATGAAATCCCAAAAAGTCCTAAATCCAAGCACTGAAGACTAAAGAAATCATGAGTCACCAACATGCCAAAGAAGGGAGTTTTCCAAAAGTCAAAATGAAAGGTCCCCATAAATTTTTGTAAAGGCATATTCTGGAAAGTAGCATCTATCTCTGGTTTAAAGATATGTAACCTGTAAAAATGAAGGAATTATAGTTAAATGATTCAAAATATCAAATGCAGATATCCTAGTAGTTTCATCCTTGTCATGTACTGTTAACAAACGAAAATCATATCCATCATTGTTCATGAACTTTGTTGTTCCTTTGAGATGATAATGGTCAATTAATCATGCTAGAGCATCTAAGATATTTGTTTTGGGGGTTTTTGTTTTGGTTTTTTATGGAGGACCAATACATAAACAAACTATAAGAATGATGCATTAACTCTTTTAGATAGTACTAATAGATAATCAAAGGGCTACTTTTTAACTTCACACAGTGATTTGAATTTATAAAGTGTGTAGAAAGAATTGTCAGGAGATATGATTAATTTAGATTTCAGACAGAAAGATAAATTATCATAAGTGGAAAACCTTTGTCCAATGTTCAAAAGTTAAAAAAACTATGCTTAAGATTACATAAGATGCTGACAATTTTATGATTTAGAGGGAGCCTTTCAGACAGACAGTCCAATATCTCAGTCTCTTTATGATAATAACTTCAGAAAGGAATTTTAAGAATAACTGTAACACATTTATTCTCACCTGATATCTCTGTAAAATTTAAACACATGAAGAATAAACAAAATGAATTAAACACATGAAAAACTTATAGAAGAAAACGAAACTGTCTGAGACCAAATTCAGAATCCTTTGCTTTATTATTAGTGATCTAGAAACAGCTTGTACATCAATGCTTTTACAAAATTTCTTATGAAAGGTACCACCTTTGATAACTCATACAAGAGAGTTATTTATACAAGTTGAGTGTTAAGAAAATATCTTAAACAAATTTACAAAAATAGCTTAATACAAAATTAGGAAAAATGAACTAATAGTCGATCTATCACTATTTTGTTATTGAACTGTTGATGACTGTTCCCCAAAATTCTGAATGTTGTTGACCTGTTGATGACTGTTCCCCAAAACGCTGAATGTCGTTGATGTTTCTTTCAGTCAAGTAAATCAGTTAACTATTCCCAACATTTATTATCTGGGATAGATAACTCAGTTACCCTTCAATAAACCTCATCCATTTATGTATATTTAGTAAAAGAAGGTTTTACTAAAAATATGTGTTTTATTTCATTAAGGATGAAAAAGGTATCTCGGAGGGCATTTAGCACAAGCCTTGGTGTTGTTGTACCCTTTATATTTGAAACTGTAGCTGCACTGGTCTTGACCTCTATAAGCTTACATACATAGTCTTCAATAGGCATTAACTTATCATTTATCACAAATATGGAGGGAAAACCCTCGCTGGTTAAGGGTTCCAGCTTGCTGGAAAAATGTTGGACTATGACATTAACATTGCTACACTTTTCCTCCAACTGAAGAATGAGATTTCTTTGTAATAACTTTCTTCACTTCCAGTATGGTTGTTGTCCTTGTTAGAGTCGGTCTTGTCAGTCCTCCGTCAGAGATCAAAAGCTCTTTATGCATTTCATTTTTAGGAGTCCCGCTCCATTCACTCAGCTGCATTCTGCTAGGGGCATGCCATAATCTAACGGAAAGGGTCTTGTTAGTCAGTCCCCCTCATGTCTGGCACCTGCTGGCTCAGGTATTTTGTCAAGGTTCACGAAAGTCCATGACAGTCAATGTTCGATCTTTTAATGGACGAGAGTCATTTTCAGTCGTTAGGTCTAGGGATCAGAAAAATTGGTCTTCAAACATGTCCAATAAAGCCATGCAGGCCAGAGGGAGGCCCTTACAAAGTTATGATTCAAAGAGTTTCATTATCATGTGGACAAAGTTCGACTGTTCTTCAAAACTCTGTTTTGAAGAAAAGTCAAACAGTGTGTCATTTGTGATAAATTAAAAAAAAAAAATCGCCAGTTGATTTCTTTAGGTGTAGTCATGGTTTCCATGGCCAAATGCCCCGTCATGCAACCCCTACAAAAAGTGCCGAAAATTTCATCATTCTAGCTAAAAATTCAAAGGAAGAAGTGAAATTCAGTGTTGCATTAAGTCAGTGAAAAGAGCCAAAATGAAACATTAGCAAAGTGGGTTTTTGAAGAGGAAAAAATTAAACCCATGACTTCAAAGTCTTTATATACAAGTTTCTACCCAAAATCAAAGTCATTGCGCAAATCAAGGTCATAGAGAAACATTGCAATTCATTGAGAGAGCAAAGTGCGTGTTTAGAGTGAGTTGGGAGTCTTTTTCTAGAGCACGACACACACACAGAGGGGCGTGGTGCACATATAGAGCGCAACGCACACATAGCCACCCTACAGTGCAAAGTTTACAAGGGCGCGGCGCACTGGGTTTGGCGCGCGGCGCACACCCACAAAGGCACGAAATCGTGCCAAATTGCCTCAAGTTGCCTGTGAAACCCCTCAAATCAACAGGTAGGCTCTATATCATGGCTTGCTCATAAAATTTTGTGAATGTTATGGTGGTTCATGGGTATGTTTAATTGCAACAAAAACTCATAAAACCTACCACTAAAAAACATCAAAGCCATTGTTGCTAGGGTTGCCAAACTTGTGTGTGGATGCCAAGGTTCTTCCTCCCTCTCATTTTTCCCCTTTTCTCCATTTTTCCCTTCCCCCCTATCCCATTTTTTCCTATTTCCCCTATCCCATTTTTCCCTATTCTCCCTACCCTAAAACATTCTTACCCTATTCCCTATCCCCTCCACTCATTTGTCAACTATAAAACCCCAAAACCTTACCTTATCAAAACCCCAAAACCCTACCTTATCAAGCTCCCAAACCCTCCTACATATCCCTAAAAAAAACTTCTCCCCATAACCCCTATTCCCATCATATTATTCCCCTCCTAATACTCCCTTTTTTCATTGTTCCCCTTGGTGGCAAATATCACAACAACACCTAGTTTTAAACCATCATCAAAGGGCAGCCCAAGTACAGTACACACAGCAGTCATGGCATCTGAGCATTCATTAGAGTATGAGATGGAGACACAAAGTGATTCATCCTCGGAAGGACAGGCTCCCAGGAGACATCACAAGAGTGGCAAACATGTTAGGGATGAGCCAACTACCCTCACAGAATTGCAGGCCTGCCCTCTTGCTATGTCATGCTTCCACCATCTACATGTTTTGAATTTTGTCAAAGGGTGGCTAATGTTAGAGTTCATCATGAGTTGGCCCGTATTTTTGTGCTTCACCTACATGGAGGTCAGTCTATCTTGGCTGGGGTCACCTTCACATTGACACCCGAAACTATATCAGTGGAAATCAACATACCAAATGTTGGAGAACAGTGGCATAAGAAGAATACGATGGATAGGCAACACTATGAGCCTTACATTAAGGCCAGATTCTTGAGTTAGCTCACAAGAGTCTTCCCATTCAGATATTTAAAATATGAATATGCTCCACTCATGAAATTGATCATGAAGTACTTCAGCTGTGAGGGGAGGTTCTCTCGACTCTCGACTATATGCCTATCACATCAGGTTGCTCATGCACTTTACCAGGGTGAGGATGATGAACCTCTCGTTTTTCATATGTAAGAACATAGAGAGGATGAACACCTTCATGCAGCATAAGACTCCTTAGTAGCAACTTAACAACATTTATCACTTTGCTCTTATCCGGGTTTTGGTAGATCATCAGTTGGGATTGCAGGGAATTGCTTGGGATGACTTCATCTCCCATGACCTCTTCAGCACTTCACAGGTACTATCAGAGCCAGAGCATGAGATAGGTGGTCCCTCTCATTAGTATGAGCACCATGAGACCACGACTATGCCAGTATTCATGACATATCAGAGAGGCAGTAGGCACTTGTTTGCAGCAGCAAAGCGAGTGTTATCTCCACCCGAGGTGGAACGGGCCTCGCTTCTGGCATTGACGACATAGGTACAGGACAAGGGAAAGAAGCCCATGCATGATGAGGGGCCATCAGGTGAACAGGAGGCCGACTTCATCCTCATTTAGGATGATGATGCAGATGTGGAGAGTGCTAGACTTAGGATGACCATCCAGGAGCAGAACACGGAGATCTAAGACTTGTCACTCAATGTGGAGAGGGCCAAATGGATCATCAGGTATCTGGAGGAAAGGAACAAGTAGCTTGAGGACCAGCATGAGATCATGGAGCTGCAAAACATCCGTGAGAATCAACAAGCTGCCCAGCAAAGGAGGATCGAGCTCACTACCTTGGAGCAAGAGATCAACAATGACCGTGAGTCTTGGTTAGAGTGGATCAACATCCACCTTGAGAGACTGCTGGAGAAGTCCAACAGAGACAAAACCATACTAAGGAGGATGGTTTATCATTATAGGGCACGGAACATGAGTGAAAAGGCCTGGATAAGGAGCTTGAAGGAAAAATTGAGCAAAGTAACAAAAGAGGAAAAAGAGGCAAAAGAGCAAGATCGGCTTTGAATATTGGCTGAATCTTCTGTGGCCCAGCATAGTGCCTCTTAGAGAACCTCCAGCCCAAATTTCAAGAAATTTGGGGCAATTTTGGTCACATGGTAATTTTTTGGTCAAAACACGGGTTTTTTCTCGCTGCGCACCGTGCCATTGGCGCGACGCGTAGGATTGGGAGCTCCAAATGAAAAATGGCTTGCATTTTTGGATTCATCATGTAAAATCATGTCTACTAGTGCTTGGACAAGAAATTTGGGTATGATTTGAGTCTCCAGGAGGTCAAAAACACCCAAAAAATGGCCTCTTTGCCCCTATTTTGACACACAGCAAGCAGACTTGGGAGAATGAAGATTTGGAGGGGAAAATGAGCACTGAATTCAAAAATTCCACTTGGGTTGGAAAGTAGACAGGATAGGCTTTCCAACAAGCAAACTTGGGCACATTTTGGACCCCTGCAAATGCCTCAAAATAGGATCCAAAGTGGCACGACGCATATAGAATTTGGCGCGGCGCATATAGGAAAAAAGGCCCAATTCACCTCCGTTTCGCGAAATTTCGACTTGCGACTTTCCACAAGTGGGCCCGCTCATTTACATTTCACTTTTTCGGCACATAAGGCAATGTTTAAAGCATTTTCACTCCAGATTGGCTTCTATCCAAGTGGCAAAGGAAGGCAAACAGTCACCCAATCCATTTGTCATGTTTGTAACGCTGCACCTGTAGCTAATGGTTGGCTTTCCACCTCCATTTTGTAATGATTCGAGTAACTCCCCAACCCTTCAGTGTTCTATATCCTCATGGCACATTCTATATATTGTATGCAAACTATTTGCAAAGGGTTGGTTGGCTTGTAATTTTTGGGAGACTGTGGGAAAGAAGCTCTATTTCTTCATTGTATATTTTGACAGAGGATTAATGAAAGGCAACGGCTCTGTTTCATGAGATTCATGTGGTCATGAGTGTAGAAAATGTGTCTCTTATGTTTAATATGTATTTTTTTATGTTTCATAGTTCATTTCATATTCATTTCCAGTGAAATTTTCTAAGTTAGATAAGGTAGAATTCAATTTTATTGCTCTTCCTATGGGAAAATTTCATGTTCAGTGTTCTTTCTTCTGTTGAAAAGGATTCATGTGTGTATGCCCTTTTCACCTTCCTAATCAATCTCTCCATTCCGTGCTATTTCAAACTAAATTGCTAGACTTTCTGCCTATCTTGCCTCACGAAGAAATCTGTGCCTTTATATTTCATCCTTTGCTCATTGATGTCTGTTGGTCCCATACCATCCCAGAAACATAGTCATTCATAAAAATCGCTTCTTGTATCCATATTGACTTACTAGCCTAAGATTAATATTTCACTGTAAGTCATCTCAGATTGTTTCGTTTTTCTATTCACTGAGTGTGACTGGGAGAGAGCCCTCTCCAATTCTAGTAGGGCTAGCTACCAGGTTGAGCTTGGTTTGTGGTTACCCTGAATTTTTCCTTCCTTTAGCCCAAGGCGGATTTAGGTGCTAACATAGTGGCGACTCAACTGGGGGCGAAATCAATCCCCGTACTTCTTAATAATTCTAATCTTTCGGATGATAAGTTTAGGATTTGATAGGCTGAGTAAAGTTGGTTGTGTCCTTTGATTTTTCTCAATAGCACACTGGCTTGTAGAAGATATACCAGAGCTAATCCAGATCCAGATCCTCTGCACATCTACAAAAATCCCAGTTTGATTTCAAGAATTCGTCATCAAGAACATCTATATCGTTCGTGTTCAAATTCCATTCATGCCTAGACATTTTTGAGTATCATGAAGAGCTAGAGTTTGATGAGCAGTTTGAACTATCGTTATTCGAAACCAAATCCGAAAGGGCGGTTGACTCTACTGTCCACAATCCATAGTTTCTTATAGACTTGGAGATGGAAAGGGCTAACCGGTCAATTGATAACTACATTGTAGCTCAGCTTCAAACTCCAATTTCTTGCCCCTTACAAACTGTGCACACTCCTCCAATACCTCCGAGGACAAATCCACCGAGAGTGATGGCTGCCCGTTTTGCACCCTTTGTTTTGCCTCACGTTTTAGATTATATGCCTGCAGATTGTCAAAGAAAAATCCCGTTTTTTTATGGCACTCCTAATAGCATTACTGCTCAGCAACATGTGGACAGAATGGAAAACTTCTATGAACTTCATGAGATCGATGCAGAGAATGTGGCAATGAGACTCTTTGTATAGACATTTGCAGGTGAAGTGAGGAAATGGTTCAGAGGTTTGTCAGCTGCACGTATCGCTACCTTGGCTGACCTACAAAGACAATTTTTAAACCACTGGGAAGTGAAAAATAATCCTCTTCAAATTCTGGCTGAATATGAGAAAATCAAAAGAAACGCTAGTGAGTCGGTCCAAGACTATTGCATTAGATTCAATTCAGTTTATAACAAAATTCCAGATCATCTAAGGCCACTTGTGGGACTAGCCATGGTGAAGTTCCCAGATGGTTTTGATGTTGACATGGCTTATCAATTAAGAGAAAGAGAACCGGCCACAATGGAAGACATGCAGAAGACAGCGGTCAGCGTTGAAGCAAATCTGCTGACTAAGAGAGCTAGAGCAAAAGCAGAGAAGAAGGTCAGTGTAAAGGAAGAATCTTCCTCGGTAGATCAGCTACTTTGGAAGGTAGAGAAGATAATTGAAAGGGTGAAACTTGAAAAATCAGAGCCACAAGTTAGAAATCCTAACTTTCATGGTCAACAACAACCACACTATAGAATAAGACAGAGAGATCAGCGAGCCCAAGAGCAGCCAGCACAACAGCCAGTACAGACACCTTTGCAGCAAAATTTTGTGCATGGACCGGAATCAGATAAGGACAGGAATATGATAGGTGAAGAAAATCACCTCTTTACTCCTGATGATTTGCCTATTTATCTCACTGAGGATGAGGAGTATGCAGAAAGTTCAGCTGTACAGAAAGATGTAGATTTCATTCTAGCAAGCGACACTGTCTTGGAGGAAGAATCAGATGAATACCAAAGAGGCTATATGAATGCTTTGTCCACCCAATAGCAACAATATTCACTTAGAAACAGAGATGTGCCGGTCAAGCCAATTCAGAAAAGGAAGGATGTTGAGGCATCAAAGAATGATTCATCAGTTGCACAAAGGAAAGGAAAGGAGGTGGTTGATCCGGATAGCAGCAAATCACCATCAGCAGAACAATAACATCAGCAAGTTGCATCGAAAGAAAAGGAAAGGAAAGAAATCCCAGTCAAAGAGGTAGAAAAGATTCCCTCTTTTAATTTGGAGAATGAGATTTCTAAATTGAAGGTATCCATCCCCTTGACTGAAATAATCAAGAACAACAGCTATAGAAGAAAAGTATCTAAAATGTTGAATTTGGACCCAATGTCCGACATGGTGAATGTCGAAGATGATCAACCTGAAATGATTTTTGGGCCAGCATCAAATGGTGAGTCTCCTGATAGTGATGTGCCACCTTTTTATATTAGTTTAAGATTGCATGATTTTGTGTTACATAATTCCATGTTTGATTCCGGAGCTTCTTACAATCTCATGCCCAAGGCTATCATGGATAGACTAGGACATCACCCGGCAATATCATGATCTCTATTCATTTGATTCCAGTAGAGTAAGATGTATAGGACTCACCAAAGACTTGGTTGTGAGTCTGGATCAGCTCCCAATGAAGAATGTTTTGATGGATGTTGTTGTAGCAAATATTCCTTCAAGGTTTGGCATGCTTCTTTCCAGGTCTTGGGTAGCGAAATTGAAAGGGACACTATAGCTAGATTTCTCCTATGCAATGATTCTGGTGTTTGGACAAATGGGGAAATTGTATCAGGAAGAAAAAATGAAATACATGATCACAAGCAAGGAGAAACCAATAAATCATCCGATTAATTATGTACATAAAGATTTAGAGTCTTTTGTTTTGTATTCAGATATTTTCAATGATATCGATAGTCAATTAGTAGAAGCAAACGATATTCCAGTAATAACAGAAAATTTCAGAGGAATTTTAAAGAAAGAAGGACAAGAACAACAGAACACTGTTGGGCAATCAGCTGAAAGTAATGGACATCAAGTAGGCAAGGCACAACAAAGAGATTTTCAACACTTGCAAGAGGAGGAAGAAGGTTTGCGAACCATGGATTTCGATGGAGCAGTGGGAAATGATGGCACTGAAATTGGAATTTGGGTACGCAGTCCTTTCTCCGCCCCGAACAAAGTCCCTAGTAATGTGTGGGTATGCTCTTACAAGTTGGCTTTTTAGTGTTCAAACAATGAAGCTGAGTATGAAGCTCTGATTGCTGACCTAAATATTCTAAGAAAGCTAAATGCTAAGAGGATTTCAGTATATGGCGACTCTGAATTGGTTATCAAGCAAGTCGGAGGCAAATATCAAGAAAAGCATCCTAGGATGCCAGCTTACCGTAATGCAGTTCTAGACATCCTAAAATTATTTTCAGAATATACCTTGACATGTGTGCCTCATATACAAAATAATATTGTTGATGCTCTTGCCAAGGCAGAAAGTAGTTTGAAAATCCCAATGAACTCCAACAATAAATTTGAAATCCATGTCAAGCATCATCCAACCATTCCATACAATTAGAGATATTGGCAAGTATTCCAAGTTGATGAGGAGATTGATGATTTTCTGCAAAACAAAGGCAAGTTCAAAGAAACCTTAATTGATGTAGAAAATGATGATGGTAAAGGTAATGGTGCAGATGAGGTGCAGATCAACGAAATGGACGTGTTGCAGCTGAAGAATAATGTTATTCTTAAAGGCTTGATACCTTTAGAAGAACTCTTTGATCAAGATGATGTAGCCCGCAAGCCAACATTGTAGCCAATAGAGAAGGGTGTGGAAGAGGTCAATATCGGAACAGCTACTGATACTAAATTAGTAAAACTATCCAAAGCATTGCCACCAAAGATCAAGGACAAATATATCAGTTTGCTATCTTCATTTGCAGATGTGTTTTCTTGGGACTATTCCGACTTAAAGACCTATGATACCAATATAATTCAGCACACTATACCCATCAAGCCCAATCAAAAACCATTGAGACAGAAGTTGAGGAGGCTAAATCCAAAGTTGTTGCCATCTATTGAAAAGGAGATAAACAGGTTGTACAAATTAGGGATCATTGTGCCAATCAGATTTTCAGATTAGATCTCTAACTTGGTGCCCGTACGAAAGAAGACAGGTGATATTCGCTTATGCATTGATTTTAGAAATCTTAATAAAGTTTCATTGAAGGACAACTATCTACTACCCAAAATGGACCATATACTTCAGCGAGTAGTGGGAGCATCTCTTATGTCACTACTTTATGGTTATTCTGGATATAACCAAGTTTCTATCCATGAAGATGACCGAGATAAGACATCATTCACCACTCCATGGGGAACCTTTCCTTACGCTAAAATACCTTTCGGTTTGAAGAATGTGGGTGCCACATTTCAACGGGCAATGGACTTGGCTTTTGCAAATGAGAAGGATGTCTTTTTGGTGGTGTACCTGGATGATTTGATGGTGTTTTCCAAATCTGATGAAGAGCATATGCATCATCTTAAAACTGTCTTCCAAAAGTGCAGAAAATATGGCTTGTTGTTGAATCCGAAGAAGAGCTTATTCACCATGGAGGAAGATAAACTACTCGGGCACATTATCTCAAAATATGGTATTCGTATTGACCCAGCACGTGTGCAAGCAATTCAACAAATAAATCTGCCTCAGAATAAAAAAGAGATACAATTTTTCAATGGTAAGATGAATTTTCTACGCCGATTTGTACATAATCTTGCTAAACACTTAAGAGAGATGAAAAACATGCTTAAGAAGGACAACCAAGTGAAATGGACGGAGGAGGCTGTAAAATCTTTCAATTTGGTCAAATTGGCTCTTTCCTCAGCTCCAGTTCTAGTCAGCCTGGACTACACTCAGGATTTCATATTGTTTTCATTCGCTTCGGAGAATACTATGGCAGCGGTGTTTGTAGAAAAGAGATAATCATGAAAGACCCATTGCATTCTTCAGCAGAGCTCTAAGAGATGCAGCCTTAAAATACAACATCATTGAGAAGCAAGCCCTTGCACTTGTGAAGGCACTGAAATATTTCTGGGTATATATTTTACATTCTCATATTTTGGCCTATGTTCCTAATGCTGCTGTTAAAGATGTTTTAGTGCAGACCGATCCGGAAGGAAGATGAGGCAAGTGGATTACAACCTTGCTGGAATATGATGTGGAAATAAAGCCCACAAAGCTAGTTAAAGGGCAGGGATTGGCGAAGTTAATGGCTAAATCAAACTTGCATGCCTTGGACATAAATCTGATTGCTGCTATATCTGATGAGAATGAGGAAGAATCGTCAATTCAAGTATCTGAAATGTTTTCTCTTTCTCCATGGTATTCAGATATCATATATGTGCTTAAAAACTTGTCACCACCGCCCGGCATGACTAGAAACAAATTGAGAACACTCAAGTTGAAGGCTGCCAAGTTTTGCATTCTAAATTCTACACTGTATTGGAAAGATCCTGGTGGCGTTTTGTTAAATTGTTTGGTGGAAAAGGAAGCGAAGAAGGTCATGGAAGACTGCCACCAAGGAGACTGTGGTGGTCACCTTTTTTGGAAATCAACAACAAATAAAATTTTGAGAGCAGGGTACTATTGGCCGACATTGTTTGCTGATGTATATAAGATGGTCAAGCACTGTCATAAGTGTCAGATTTTCGAAGGAAAGCAAAAGTTAAAGCCTTTGCCACTTAATCCTATAGAGATGAGTGCTCCTTTCCAGAAATGGGGATTGGATTTGATTGGTGAAATTCATCCTGCTTCTTCCGGTCAGCATAGATGGATCCTCACATCAACAAATTATTTCACGAAATGGATTGAGGAAATTCCCACCAGACAAGCTACAGATGTGGTAATCATTTCATTCCTTGAAAATAACATCTTGTCTTGCTTTGGTTGGCCGAATAAGCTAGTCAATGATAACGCAACAGCTTTCAAATAAAAAAGGATGGTAGAGTTTTATCATAAATATCACATCATCTTGGGTCACTCAACTGCCTATCATCCACAAGGAAATGGATTGGTAGAGTCTTCGAACAAATCATTGGTCAACATCATCAATAAGCTGCTAGAAATAAACAAGAAGAGTTGGCATAAGAAGTCGGTCAATGCACTTTGGGCAGATTGGGCCAGTCAAAAGAAATCCATAGGTACATCACCTTTCGAGCTTGTTTATGGAGTTGATATAGTATTTCCTACCTCTCTCCCTGCCTCGGTAGTCAAACTTCTTCAGGAGGCCAGTAGTGACAAAGATCCCATGCAGAGAAGGTTGAATCAAATGGCCCACTTGCAGTAGACTAGAGAAGAAGTTTTCAAGAACACATCTAAATTGCAGGAGAAGATCAAGAAAAATTATGACAGAAAAGAAAAAGTGGAAAATTTTAGGTGGATGATGTGGTGTTGAAGTGGGATGCAAGGAATGAGGAGAAAGGCAAGCATGGTAAGTTCGAGAATATTTGGAAAGGTTTTTTCAAGATTGTAGCATATCGGGGTCAGAATCCCTTTCTTCTGAAGGAAATGAACGGGGAAGATTGTCTAGGAGGGCCAATCAATGGTCGGCTGCTCAAGCGGTACCATTTCTGAGTTATTAATGCTGCTTCCACTGTCACTATAAATACCATTTTATTTCAGTTTAGTTAGAGTTTGTTAAGTTAGTCTTCGAGTCATTTCAATGTCAAATTTGAGTCAGTTTTTTGGTCATTTCAGTTTCATAAATGAGTCAGAGTCCTGTCTTATTTGTTGAAATAATGACTCCATAGCCCAATGGATGAAGGCACTGTCTAGCTCTTCCAGAGATTTGTTGTTCTTGGCACCTCCAAGGAACTACCATCCCCCATTGGATCCAATGTTAGAGTCCGTCTGGTCAGAGATCAAAACTATTTATGCATTTCATTTTTAGGTGTCCCGCTCCATTCACTCAGCTGCATTCTGCTAGGGGCATGCCATAATCTCATGGAAAAGGTCATGCTAGTCATTCCCCCTCAGATCTAGCTCCTACTGGCTTAGGTCTTTTGTCAATGATCACCAAAGTCCAGGACGATCAAGGTGTGGTCCTTTAATGGAAAAAAGTCATTTTCGATCATTAGGTCTAGGGATTAATCAATTTGGTCTTCAAAAAAAGCCATGCAGGCCAGAGTGAGGCCCTTACAAAGTTATGATTCAGAGAGTTTCATCGTCATGTGGATAGACTTCGACTCTTCTTCAAAACTCTATTTTGAAGAAAAGTCAAATAGTGTCATTTGTGATAAAATTTTCAAAAAAGTCGTCAGTTGATTTCTTCAGGTGCAGTCATGGTTTCCGTGGCCAAATTCCCTGCCATGCAAGCCCTGCAAAGAGTGCCGAAAATTTCATCATTTGAGCTAAAATTTCAAAGGGAAAGTGAAAATCAATGTTGCTTTAAGTCAGTGAAAAAGTGTCAAAACATAACATTAGAAAAATGGGTTTTTGGAGAAGAAAAAATTTAACCCATGACTTCGAAGTCTTTATATACAAGTTTTCACCAAAATCAAAGGCATTGTGCAAATCAAGTGCATAGGGAAACATTGCAAATGGTTTGCGTATGCATCGTGCGTGTTTGGAGTGACTTGGAGGCAGTTTCTAGGAGCACGACGCATATACACAGGGGTGCGGCGCACACAGAGGGCGCGGCACACACAGAGCCACCCCTCAGTTCAAGTTTTCAACGAGCATGGCGCATACCCAGGGAGCAGCGCATTGGGTTTGGCACATGGCGCACACCCACAAAGGGCCAAAACCGTGCCAAATTTCCTCAAATTTCTTGTGAAGCCCCTCAAATTGACAGGTAGGCTCTATGACATGACTTGTTCATCAATGTTTATAAATGATATGGTGGTTTATCGTTATGTTTCAATGCAACAAAACTCATAAAATCAACCACAAGAAAACACCAAAGGCCATTGTTGCTAGGGTTGCATAATTGTTGTATTGAGGCCAAGGTTCCATTTTTCACCCACCATTTTTCCCTCACCTACCATTTTTCCCTATCCTCCCTTTCTCATTTTTCCTATTATCCCTACCCTAAAACACTACCAAACCCTATTCCCTTTCCCCTCCTCTTAGTTGTCAACATAACACCCCAAAACCCTACCTTGTCAAAACCCCAAGAACCTACCCTATCAAATACCCAAACCCCCTACATATCCCTAAACAAACTTCTCCCCATAACCCCTATTCCTATCACATTACTCCCCTCCTAATACTCCCTTTTGTTTCATTGTTCCCCTTGGTGATATATATCACAAAAGCACCCAACTTCACACCATCATCAAAGGGTAGCCTAAGTACAGTACACACAACAGTCATGGCATCAAAGCATTCATTAGAGTATGAGATGGAGACACAAAGTGACTCGTCCTCAGAAGAGCAGGCTCCCAGGAGACATCACAAGAGTGGCAAACATGTTAGGGATGAGCCCACTACCCTCACTGAATTACAAGCATGCCCTCTTGCCATGTCATGTTTCCAGCACCTAGCATGTTTTGAATTTTGTCAAAGGGTGGCTAATGTTAGAGTTCATCATGAGTTGGCCCATCTTTTGTGCTTCACCTACATGGAGTTCAATCTATCTTGGCCGGGGTAACCTTCACATTGACACCCGAAACTATATCAGTGGCAACCGGCATACCAAATATTGGAGAACAGTGGCATAAGAAGAAGAAGGTGGATAGGCAACACTATGAGCGCTACATTAAGGCCAGATTTTTGAGTTAGCTCACAGGAGTCTTCCCATTCAGATATTTGAAAGATGAGTATGCTCCACTCATGAAATTGATCATGAAGTACTTCAGATGTGAGGGGAGGTTCTCTCGACTATCACATCAGGTTGCTCATGCACTTTACCAGGGTGAGGATGATGAAACTTTCGTTTTTCATATGCAGGAACATAGAGAGGATGAACACCTTCATGCAGCATAAGACCCCTCAACAGCAACTTAACAACGTTTATCACTTTGCTCTTATCCGGATTTTGGTAGATCATTAGTTGGGATTGCAGGGCATTGATTGGGAGGACCTCATCTCCCATGAGCTCTTCAGCACTTCACAGGTATTATTAGAGCCATAGCATGAGATAGGTGGTCCTTCTCATCAGTATGAGCGCCATGATACCACAACTATGCCAGTATTCGTGACATATCAAAGAGGCAGTAGGCACTTGTTTGCAGTAGCAAAGTGAGTGTTATCTCCACCCGGGGTGGAAGGGGCCTTGCTTCTGGCATTGACGACATAGGTATAGGACAAGGGTAGGAAGCCCATGCATGATGAGGAGCCATCAGGTGAACAGGAGGCCGACTTCATCCTCATTCAGGATGATGATGCAGATGTGGAGAGTGCTAGACTTAGGATGACCATCCAGGAGCAGAACACGGAGAACCAAGACTTGTCACTCAATGTGGAGAGGGCCAAATGGATCATCAGGTATCTGGAGAAGAGGAACAAGCAGCTTGAGGACCGGCATGAGATCATGGAGCTCCAAAACATCCGTGAGAATCGACAAGCTGCCCAACAAAGGAGGATCAAGCTCACTACCTTGGAGCAAAAGATCAACAATGACCGTGAGTCTTGGTTAGAGTGGATCAACATCCACCTTGAGAGACTGTTGGAGAATGCTGACAGAGAAAAAACCATACTGAGGAGGATGGTTTATAAATTACAGGGCACAGAACATGAGTACAAAGGCGTGGATAAGGAGCTTGTAGGCAAAATTGAGCAAAGCAACAAAAGAGTCAAAAGAGGCAAAATAGCAAGATCAGCTTTGAATCTTGGCCTAAGCTTCTATGGCCCAGCATAGCACCTCTTAGAGAACCTCTAGCCCAAATTTCAAGAAATTTGGGGCAATTTTGGTCACATGGTAATTTTTTGGTCAAAACATAGGTTTTTTCTCCCTGTGCGCCGCGCCACTGGCGCGACGCGTAGGATTGGAAGCTCCAAATGACATATGGCTTGCATTTTTGGATTTAGCATGCAAAATCACAACTACTGGTGCTTGGACAAGAAATTTGGGCATGATTTGAGTCTCCAGGAGGTCAAAAACACCCAAAAAATGGCCTCTCTGCCCCTATTTTGACACACAAGAAGTAGTCTTGGAAGAATGAATATTTGGAGGGGCAAATGAGCACCAAATTCAAACATTCCACTTAGGTTGGAAATTAGACAGGACAGGCTTTCCAAAAAGCATACTTGGGCACATTTTGGACCCCTGCAAGTGCCTCAAAACAGGCTCCAAAGTGGCATGGCGCATATAGAATTTGGCGCGGCGCATATAGGAAAAAAGGCCCAATTCATCTCTGTTTCGCAAAATTTCGACTCGCGACTTTCCACAAGTGGGCCCGCTCATCTACACTTCACTTTTTCAGAACATAAGGCAAATTTTAAAGCATTTTCACTCTAGATTGGCTTCTATCCAAGTGGCAAAGGAAGGCAAACAGTCACCCAAGCCATTTGTCATGTTTGTAACACTGCACCTGTAGCTAATGGTGGCTTTCCACCTCCATTTTGTAATGATTTGAGTAACTCCCCAACCCTTGGGCATTTTATCTCCTCATGGAACATTCTATATATTGTATGCAAACTATTTACAAAGGGTTGGTTGGCTTGGAACTTCTGGGAGACTGTGGGAAAGAAACTTTGTTTCTTCATTGTATATTTTGATAGAGGATTAATGAAAGGAAACGGCTCTGTTTCATGATATTCATGTGGTTGTAAGTGTAGAAAATGTGTCTCTTATGTTTCATATGTATTTTGTTATTTTTCATAGTTCATTTCATATTGATTTCCAGTGAAATTTTCTATGTTAGATAAGGTAGAATTCAATTTTATCGCTCTGCCTATGGGAAAATTTCATGTTCAGTGTTCTTTCTGCTATTGAAAAGGATTCATGTGTGTATTCCCTTTTCACCTTCCTAAGAAATCTCTCCATTCCATGTTATTTCAAACTAAATTGCTAGACTTTCCGCCTGTCTTGCCTCACGAAGAAATCTGTGCCTTTATATTTCATCCTCTGCTCATTGCCGTCTGTTGGTCTCATACCTTCCTAGAAACACAGTCATTGATAAAAATCGCTTCTTGTATCCATATTGACTTACTAGCCTAAGATTAATATTTCACTGTAAGTCATCTCAAACCATTTTGTTTATCTATTCATTGAGTGTGACTCGGACAGAGACCTCTCCTATTCTGGTAGGGCTAGCTACCAGACTGAGCTTGGTTTTCGGTTACCCTGAATTTTGCCTTCCTTCAGCCTAAGGCGGATTTAGGTGCTAACACTTGTGATGGTCTTGTAGGATGAAAAATTTTCATTTTTTTTCCTTTCCTTGAGTTATGATTTGATCTAGTGTTTTTTCTTGAGCCTTTGAATTGATCATTGTCTATGTAAAGCCATCAATGGGTTTACATTTAAGTGTGATAACCTTTTGATGAGAGTTTGCTTGTTTTTCTTTCTTCTTGTCAATTAGGGTTTGTGAACACTTGGCTTGATTTTTGATTTGATAAAAGGAATTTTTATATTACAGCCTTAATCTGTGTGCTTTATTTTGATCAATAATCTAGATACATTTCATTTTTCTTTGCATTTAAAAATAAAAAAGAAAAGAAAAGAGAAAATTCATTTTTTTTGTGCACTACATTTACGGATTTGAATTGAATTGGAATACTGAAATCAAAATATCTAGTTAGGAAGATATTGTTTGCTACATCTTTGTTTGATGCATAATTATTTGTTTCTTCCTTCCCATAGATAGATTTTCATTGAAAGAAAAGATTTCTTTTATCACACTAGTTGTATCATAAGAAGTTCAGGTGAATTTGTTTTGTGAGCCTTGAAAATGAAACTTAATTGAAGATCAATGTTAAAATAATTTCAATTAACCTAAGGAGCATTTGGAACATTAATGACACACATAATGGTTTAGGCTAGAGAGGTGTTCTGGTATCATTAAACATAGGAATTCTTGTTATTTGTATTTATTACATTCTACGGGTAGTCCGTATTCCATGTATGTAAGTATATAAGATAGTTATCCATGTACCTTCGGGTATATTAGATGGCACTCCATGTATGAAAAGTATACTATAATAATTCCTATCATACAAGACACATTAGACATCACTACTATGGACTGTGCTTCCACATACCTCCGAGTATATTTTGGAAGTCCCCACTGGGTTTCTATACATCCATAGATAACTAAGTCAGCCACCTTATTAACCATGATACACCAAAAAAAACATTTGGGGAGATTTCTTGCATGTACTAGAAATGGCGTATTGCATTTCATAGTGACTTGTTAAACCCTTATACCTAGTTACCCCTTTTTAGTTTTATTTTTGTTTTTAATTTCTAAAATCAATTAATTGACTCACTTTCTACTCCTTAGTAGACCTTAGGTTGAATCTGATGGTAATAGTGCTAGAGTCTACCAATCAAGGAAACATCTATGGTGGGAATCTTGCTCTATTTCCTTCTTTTGGAACTATTGGTGTCCCTTATATGTCTATTTTGTCACTTCTCAGATTCACCATAGGTTTTCCAGTTTTGTTTCTTTTAACCTCTTTTGTTATGAACATACAAACTGCTTCACAACTGAGTCCTCCACCTGAACAACATCAACCTCAAGTTGAGCCTCAAGTTTACCATTTTCCTTCTTTGCTCGATGTCTCTTCCTCCATTTCTTCTTCTTTTCCTAGTGAAAGTCTTGATTCTAGGAATCATGATGCTAAGAAGAGGAAGAAGGGAAGAAGAATAAGAGGAAGCCAAATAATCAAGGAGGCAACCAAGCAACCATTGCTATGAATGCAACTAATGTTGAGAAACCTTTAAATCCCCATAAAGTCAAATTCCCTTGAATTCTTTGTAAGGGTTATCACCTTCTTAGATATTTCTCTATTATTCCCAAAGTATTATAAGTGTGGTATACAAGATCACATCAAACCTTGTCGTCAGTATTTGGAGATCATGCTAGTGACAAATTGTTGACTAGTGCTGATAAGATCCACCGAAAGAAGGATAAATTTAAGTTTCCCAGTAATTTATGTGAAGGGATTCATCCAATTAACCTTTGCCCTTGTTTGGATGAAGCCTCCAAACAATTGGAAACCCTTACTGCTTCTCAATAGAAGCTTCCAGTTGGTTACTAAAATCTTTCCTCTAGTCTTCCACTAGTTGATGAAGTAATTGAATCAAATCCATCTTCAATCAATCCCACTCTCTATAAAAGTGAATCCCATGTGTTTTTTCCCAAAAAAACATTGGTTGATAAAGTGGTTAACTCGATTCCACCTTTATTCGATCACATTTTTCCTATAGAGATTGGAGATCATACCACTCAGGTTCATCTTGTTTCTTCATAACCTATCGAGAAAGGGAGCATTTCTCCCATTCCTATGAAACCCCCTCTAATAAAATAGGTCATTTCCTTTGATTGGAGTCCATTGACAAATCCTTGTCTCCATTCTTACAGGTTTTTTCTGATCATGGTGAAGGTTTGTGATAAAAACATCTATCACACTATTATAGATGAGGAAGCTTCTGTTAGCATTTTATCCTTTGCTTCTTGTCAGGATTTAGGTTCCCCTTAGCTTATGTTTGTTACTCAAACTCTGTTAGCTTTTAAAAGAAAAACCATTTAACCTTCAAGGATCCTTCCTTAGCTTCCTATTACCTTGGAAGGAAAAATAATATGCATTAATTTTATGGTAGTCCAAGGCCCCTTGGATTTCAATTTACCCCTTGGGAGAGACTATGTTTACACTATGAACATTGTCGTGTCCACACTCTTTCAAGTGATGTGCTTCCCGCATGTTGAAAAAATTGTGACTATTGATCAGATTTCATTCATTGGTTCTGATATGAATTCCAATCATCCAACAACCCTAAGTTTTCCAAATATGTGAGCGGTATCTCCTTTGTCAAAGTTTAATTATGTGGCAACCTATCTTGTGCTCATACCTACTATTGAAGAAGAGCCTTTCACTATTTTCTCAACTTCTTTTGACCTAAATCAAGTAGGTGATATGGTTATTAATTTATTGGGGGCATTTGAGCCCGATATTTCCATTAGATCCCTTGATATGTATCCCTACCAGAGCATTCTCCTCCCATATGATGAGAACCTCTTCGAAGCCATGCCCTCCTTGGGATCATGATTAAGGTAAATAAACTTGGAGTAAAGTTCCTTTTCTTATGTCAATCTCATTAAGAAATGAAACAAGGTCTGTTGAGCATAGTTATTTTACTGTGTTAATCTCATTAAAAAAATGAAACAAATCTCCCTCCAATTCGAGTCTTTGATTACACTCATAAATTTTAAGTCAAGTCTTTCACTTGATCTCGTAAATGAACCTTCATTCCATCCACTTATTGGTAACTAACAGTCTAATTAGGTGAATGAAATAAATATTGGGGGACATGTATCTAGAAATGCATTATTATTCTAGGGGCATGAATACCAATCTCAAGCACAATTTTCCCATGTTTCAAGCTTTTGTAAATATGAAAGAAAACACTCTCAAGCATAGTTTTTCTCATGTTTCAATCTTGTGTAAAAATGAAACCATTCTCATTTGATCCTGCATGATTTCCATTTTTATCAGCCCATTTATCCAAGAAGATAATTGGTTTTCTCTTTCCACTATAAACATCTTCTTGGATGATCATTTTCTTTCACTTGATGTTGTACCATTTCCTAAGGAACCATTGTAACGAGTAGTCTTATTAGATGACCTCTTGAACTCTACGTGTTTTTGGCAGTTCCATCATGACCAAAACCAATTGCTACTCTTTATACAACTCATTCCTCTAGAAGGAGTCCTCTTTAAGCCCTTTTTAGACTTCCAAAACATGAAAGAATTGTTGAGCACTTGCCTTTTTGAAATCGTTAAAGTAAATGAAAATATTTCTTCCTAGTATAAGTTTAACCCTTTTGCTAGAATGGGATGGATTATTACGAAAAAGGAATACTTTAGTAGAACATGGCTAAAAGGTTCTTCTTGTTATTTTTCTTAGGGATATATTTTTCTTTGCTTTGATAATTGAATTTCATCATTTACATATGGAATTCACCCCATAGCATCATAACATTATTTATATTTACATCATTATTTAACAACATATTCAACTATATAGAAAGAATAATATCATCATTAATGCAATGGAACATAAAGGAACAATAGAAGAAAATCATTCAGACATAGAGACAGTATAATTGGTCATAGACCAGGGCAAAACCCAATATGGGGAAAACCCTTTCAGATTCTTCTTCTTATAATATTTTCATTGAATGATTCAACAAAAGAGAGTAAAATGATCCATATCTTAATCCATACAACTATCTAGAAAAATAAACTAAACAATATCATGAGATGAACCCAACAATGGAAATAACAAAAACTTGGCTTTAAAACCATGTGATCATTTGTCACTATCTACAGTCAACTATCGAACTTTGTGTTCAACTAGTGAAACCTTTGGTCAAATGTAAAATTCAACCGTCAGGTCCCAACAACATGCAAGGAGTGTCATGTGTGCAGTTGAAACCCTTCAACCATAAGCATAGGCCTACATTTCTATGTTTATAGGTGAAAACTACATGTGTCATGCCTGTGGTTGAAAACCAAAAGTCCTAGACACATGGGAGCTTCAGACCCTACAACCTCAAACTTGTGGGAGCGAACATTACACAAACTATCTCATACCTTTGTGATCCAAACCAATGAAATAAGAAGAATGATCGTGATGATGATGTCTAAATGAGGTTGAGGTCACTTGTATTTATAACCTTCCAAAGGGTTCTAATTTTCTTTAGGGTCGACCTAATGAAATATGCACGTGTGGGCTTGAATTCAAAAATACACTTTCCCTTCTCAAAATCGAGTGCTTCAATAGTCAAAATGGGTCCTCTCGAAAAGTGGATTCTCATCCTATGGTTGGAATTTTTCACTAAGCTGCAAAATAAAAACTCCCTCTTAGCTAGGGAGAAATTCCAACTGCATCATGCAAGTATCCTATCACCAAATCATATCCAATACCAAGTATCTCATCATCAAGTGTCATTACTGCTCATATTTTCTTATCTCTTGATTGTCTTTGTTCATATGTTGAGAATTATCAAATATAAAAGAAGAAGAATTTTACATTGGAGGGGAGTCTAAGCTAATAGCTTCTATCCATCGAGGAGCCACTACTACCACCTGGAATCACTGCCAGTAGTGAGCCCAATGCTACCACCTGAGAAACATCGAAGAGCTTATCATCAAGGAGTACATCTCATCTTGGAAACACATCAGGGAGCTTAGTCTTAATCTAGAATTCCATAGGGGGGTATATCTCAACCCAAAAATCACATCGGGGAGCACATCTCAACTTGGAATTTCATGGGGGAGAAAAATAACTTCAACCCCATATCAAGAAATAGGATATATAGGGGAGCACATCTCAACCCATCATATTATGCATTGATATTCCCAACAATGACCCTAAAGAGTCATGTGGTAGAACATATGCATCATAATTATCTTGGGTTGTGCACCCCCAAGTACATTCTCAACTGATTGGTCAGATGGGGAGCAGTATTCCCAGCAAGCCCAACTTGTGGGTATGATGCCAACTAGGGTATACTCTGCATAGAAAAAGATAATGGAGAAGCATCTTCGACGCTATGGGTAACATATAGGGGAGAAACATCTATGACCCTATTTTCCAGAGATCCCTCAAGTACACTAGGATCCCTCTATCTCAATTCCTCACCTTGGGAGCTTAGATAAGGGGAAGAGTTGGCTCAATGTTCTCAATTAGTCCTTCTCTCTATATATAAGAAACATATCATAATGCTCATATCTGGTATCGAATTAATCATGATGTTGCAATAGAAAAAATCTCCTTTTCATGCAGGACATCATATCAAATATTTTATTAGAACAAAATATATATCACAAAAAGGATACCTTATTAATCCTCCCTCTCAAGGGGGTGGAAACCACTAGCCTAAGCTTGTCTCGTATAATAGTATCGATTGAAGATATCACATTCCCAACAATATACAAGATTATTTTCCAATCGGATACCACTCTTTATTATTGCAATCTATCCCGGTCATATCTTGAACCTACTTAAACAACTTTCCAAAGAGCTTCTACAACCTATATCATATCTAGCCATGATAGCATCATCATACTAAACTTTGGTCATGCTTAAAGCTACAAAATTCTCATTCAAAAATATCATGGAAGATATCATATTAAGGTAGCACCCAAATGTGCTCATCCTATCAATAATGATCCCAAACAACATTGGTACATCTATGCAGTCACATATCACAGTAAGAATGTCTTAGAGCAAAAATTCCTCATCCCATGCAAATATATTGAAGTGTGCTTGATGGAACATCATTGCTTCAATCAACTATTGGTTGCCAAGGTAGATCCAACAATATCTGTGCATAATTCAATTGAAATGTCCAAGTATTTGCATTTCCATTTTCCAAAACTCTTTAATAACTTTACGATGTATATTTTCTTTTCCAAACTTCAAAAAGTAACTAATTATTCCATAATTCTTCATTTTGAACTTTAGAGGCCAATTCCCTCTTACTTTGATCATAAAAGGCTCATTACCTATCAAGAATAGACCATCAATATAGAAAACCAAAATCAAAGCCATCCTTTGGACCATTTTGAAGTAGAGGTCTGTATTTGCACATCTTCTTGTCTTCACAAGGTAATTGTCAATGCGGACACACCAGGCTTGGGGAGCTTTCTTTATACAATACTCTATGCAAACATAACACTTGACCAAACCAATATGCCTAGCCTTACATGAACCAATATTTTGCAATCAGGTCAACCAAGTTAGATTATATATACCAAATCAAATATAATGTCAAAGTCATAGAAGATTCTACTAATATCACTGTGACACACTCTTCAAACTTGGTGTCAGGTAGAGCTCACATCCAAATACTATTGTTTTTATCAAATTCCATTAGGCCATTAGAACATGAGTTGTCACTAGATGAAAATGCATATACCAAGGATAAGTCACAATTGTTTATACTTAAACCAATGTTCCAAAGCCAATGAAGCCAATACAAAATCAATGCCAATAGTAATCACCAAAAGCCACTATTCCCACATAGAACTATTATCAAGGAAAATCATCAGCCAACAAGTACCAAATAAAATCAAAACTCTAAGTTGTTATGATTGTCAATCAAAAAATCAATAAGCCAAAACATATATATGAACCATCAAGAATAATGTTAAAGTTATAAAGCACCATCAATCATCCAAGCCAATATTCTCACTAAGTCAAGCCAACAAGCCAAATCTTTTTGAACCCTTGCAATTCTTATCAAATATTGGCATATACTAAATTCAATGATCAAATTAAAAGAACATGATGATAGGCATATTTCGTTCCCCTGAAACACAAGTTTAGTCAACATACTTACATTCTCTATAGTAAGTAAAATATCCAAACTTCCCTGGATATATAACTTTTTGATGTTTGCTCCATATGCATAGGACAATGATACTCTACGTGCACTTTTGATTTTGTGCATGAGGCTTGATATTTTTTGACCTACAGGCACAACCACACCCATAAACCTTCTTATGTGTGGCTAGAGGCCTATAACCACACTCTTGAGCCTTCTTCCATGCGATTGAGAATTAGACTAAGGGAAACCCTCTATTATCAGACCAAAACTTGTTGCATAATAATAGTATCATATATTTGTGTATTTATGTCAGAAGTATTACTTCAACAATAAATAATATTACATATTGAATGCAAATAATAATAGGTGTATCGATCTTATAAAGAATCTCCCTCTTAATGATCAACCACTTTAGTCATAATAATAAGGGAATAATGTATTAGCCTAAATAATATAATATAGATATATAAATATATATACATATATATACATATATATATATATATATATAGATAGATGATATAATATAGATATGAACCATGTATAGCACATATATAGGAACAATTTACAAGCTACTATATATAAGAATCAATGTGCTATCCTTCTTTATAGAATCAGGAAAACCATTATGTATAAAATGAAATATGCTTGCCAAATATCAAGAGAACCAATACATCAAAAACTAATGTTTATATGTAGCTTTACCATGACTTAATAGAATGCAAGATACTTATTCAATACTAAGCACACCATCTCATCATAAGTACCATGAATCAAACTTTTATACCATGAACCATTTGTGAAGGTTGCATTCCCATCATACCTTAGGGCTTCCCTTTCCATCCAATATTGTAGCTGAGACATAACATTGAAGCAATGAACCATACATACATTGAATTATTCAAATACCTGTGCACCTTCTTATTTGACAGAGGAAGTTGTAGTACTCTGTCAACTCTTCACCAAGTGCCTCTTTTTCTTTTCCAGTGCTACTTCTTCTCTTCATGCACTAGTCATGATCCTCAAGAAGGATCCACTTACCATAACTCATAAGGATGTTAGAAGTATCCAAATACTCAAATATACATGAAAGAGGTATAATCAATGATCAAATCAATAAAACTAAGCAAAATTAAAGACATAAATAAGTAACATAAATTGAAAATTACTTATCTTGAATGAGGTGATCATATCCCTCTTGAACCAACCTTCAAGAGATGATATTTTCCATTGTCCATATAACATTATTGCCTTCAATATTTCAACCAACTTCAACAACATCTAGGCCTAATTGAGACTATCCCATCTATGGCTACAAAAAACCTTTCACAAGTGATAGAACATATTCACACCGATCATTCTAGGGTTTCTAGATTTCATATCTCAAATATTTTCCATAAACCAAGGTTTCTTCCAAACCCTAACCTCATAATATCCATCAAACCCTAATAACTAGATTCCCTAGGGTTTCCTTCAAACCCTAATATTATTTTATGTATCCTCCATCTTCTATTTCTTCCATCAAAGGTGTATTTATAGGTGTGATCTCAATGATTTTTCTTTAGCCCACATCTAGTACCATGTTATTTTTTCTTAGGGCTATATTGTTCTCTGCTTTGATAATTGCATTTCATCATTTACATATAGAATTCACCCCATAGAAACATAACAGTTTTAATATTTACATCATTATTCAACAACATATACAACTATATAGAAAGAACAATGTCATCATTAATGAAACGGAACATAAAGGAACAATAGAAAAAAAGCATTCACACATAGAGACACCAAGATTGTTCAGAGACCAAGGCAAAACCCACTATGGGGAAAACCTTTTCATATTCTTCTTCTTATTAGATTTTCATTGAATGATTCAACAAAAGAGAGTAGAATGATCCATATCTTCAACCATACAACTATCTGTAAAAATAAACTAAACAATATCATGAGATGAACCCAACAATGCCAATAATCAAAACACTACTTCAGAAGCCTGCGATCAACTGTCACTGTCTACGATCAACTATCGAACTTTGTGGTCAGCTAGTGCAACCTTTGGTCAACTATAAAATTCAACCCTTATGTCCCAAACACATATAGGGAGTGTCATGCATGTAGATGAAACCCTTCAACCACATGCATAGGCCTACACGCATGTGTTTATAGCTAGAAATTTCATGTGTCATGCCTACGATTGGAAACCAAAAACCCTAGACATGTGCGAGCTTTGGACCCTGCAATCTTAGACTTGTACGAGCGAATTTTATACAAACTATATCAGACCTATGTGATTGAAACCAAAGAATGAATAAGACTGATGATGATGATGATGTCTAATTGAGGTTGATTTCACTTGTATTTATAACCTTCCAAAGGGGGTCCAATTTGCTTTAGAGCCGACTTGTTCAAATATGCACATGTGGGCTTAAATTCAAAAATACACTTTCACTTAAATTGAGTGCTTCAATAGTCAGAATTTGTCCTCTTGAAAAGAGGAATGTCACCCCATGGTTGGAATTTGTCACTGAGCTACCAAATTAACACTTATGAGTATAATTTATGCCTTTTCAAGACCAAGAGACAAATTTATGAAATGGAACATCTTGGAGTTTTATTTTTCGCCCTTTTTTCAAACTATATAGACATGAAAAGGACATCGAGTTATGCCTTCACTGGACTCAGAAAACTATTAATTATTATTGGAATTGTCAAGCATGATGAGACTAAATCACTCCTTCTTAGGTTTCTTTAAAAGTACTCAGAAGGATTCATCTGAAGGATGAACTTATAGATTAAGAATATGTTATCCTCCTCATGAATGTTAAAAATAAAGGGATATTGGCCATAAATGGTTGGGAAATTGGGAAAATAGGGAATTATACCTATTAATGGTAGTGTGTTGCTTTTGAACATGAAATTCTTTCACTTCATTTCCATGACTGCTTTGGGTTGGGGAATCTGCTTTCCTCTCTATTGATTACACCTTCACTATGGGCCTTTCAGTCAATGATGCCAACTCCATATCAATGTTGTCAATATTTTCAAGAGAAATTCCACCCTTAGTTGACATTTTATACAATACCTTAAGCCTCACTTCATGTCTACCGCTCCTGAACCAGATCTACATCATTATATTATATCTCAAATCTTGATACATGTTTCATGTTGTTGATGGGGGATACATCAAGGCCCTCCTACAATAGGTCACTTCCTGTTGACATCAACACATTATCTAGGAAGTTGACTTAAAAATCTCTTCAGTTCCTTGGATTTTTCATACATCAATGGCGAGTTTCCTTTCCTTCAGCAATAAGTTCTCATCATTGGCCTTCAACCAGAAGATTCTATGTGGTGTTAAAATTTAGCTCATTTATTCACACCACATAGAATTTATTGTAGTACTTTGAGAACCATTATTATTATTGATGGTTCCTCTCGCATCTATTAAGGCCTTATATAATTGGTCAATAATCAAATGGTGTCTTCCATGTTTGAATCCAACTCATTTATTCACATGGTTAGACTCGTACTATCGAGTGTTCTGGTAGAAGACCCCAAATCTACTTTCATCCATCTAGGTTGCAATTTTAGGATTCATATAAGATTACAAAGTATGATGGCTATGATCATTCAGAAATTCATCTTGACATGGGTCCACCACCTATCATCAGTGAACATGACCTTGATTATTGTACATGTAAATTGGCTTATATACCGAGTATGGGTATGCCTACCTCAGCAATGATATCAAGATGATTATATATTGTAGTAGATGATGAACTTAACCAATATATTCTTGATCTGGGTTTGTCACATGGTAAAGCACTTCAGTCCTCGTCTAATGCTTCTGACTTTGTACTTTAGGGGGCAATCTATTATAGGTCATTTGTCACATACAATCTAATTTTCTAGAAACTAGATCAATCAACATCCGATGACACTTTTCACTCATCCCTTGTAAAGCCTAGAACATATTCTCTCCAAAAAATTCTAAGAACTATGGGTTTAACAACTTAAAAGCCTCATTTTTGGACCCATTGCATTTCCCCTTTGAGAAACCTATGTGATGGCCTTTAGAATTTGGTAAAAAAAAAAATAATCTTGAATATTATCTTTCCAAAAGCTTCTAAGGTGGTTTTAACCATTTAATATTGATTGATATATTCAAATCCTATGCTTTGGGTGTTATCTCTTATCCCTAGAGCTTATCATCCCACATATATGGATCTAAGTCCTATATTCGTAAAATTGAAATTACCCTATTTACCCTTTGAATTGATTGCCTATCATAGAGTTTGGATTGGCTTTTAGAGACTCTTAGTTATTCCCCCATGTTGTTGCTTTGTGCCTAAGGATCCATTATGCATCCATACACTTGAGTTGTGATTGAAGGCTTTCTCTGTGACAAGGGAAGGACAAATAGTTGGGAGACATCTACATGGTCAGGATTTGTAAAGGGTTGTAATCCCTCCTACTTTCATTAATACAAAATTTCTTTGTTTTCCTATACTTATGTATCATTAACGCATATGTAATACAATTCCTTCTTGGCTCATTGTTTAGTAATGTCACTACATTCTATTTGGATGTTGTAGTGCTCTTTCTTATTTTAGTTGTTTTGTAGGTCCTATTTATAGAATTTGGCATTGGAGCTAAAATTTGCAAGAAAGGAGAAGATGCAATCTTGTGTTGGACTCTAGGTAGGCCTTTCCTCCATGTTCTAATTTATCTAAGGAAAACATAAGTCTTTTTGTTCACATTGTTTCTAGATCAAGCCACTAGATCTAGGGAGTTAACTTTTGTCCATAAAAAAGGATTATTAGTCAAATAACCTGAATGGAGGAACATTCTTCTTCATATGTTGAGGATTGGAAGTTAAAAGTGAGATGGGCTAAAATTCTGTTGGTTTCCTCTTACATTTGTAAAACATCATTACCTTGTATCTAATTACAAGTTATCCCAACAAAATGAGAATATGGAGTGTTTAAAACCATTGTCGATGTAGTTGGCTTGAAAAACAACTTGAGATACAAAGAGTAGTGAGTAGAAGTTGAAAGAGAAAGAAAAGAAACTCTTGAAGGAACATCAATTCCTATCACATCTAATTCAAAGTCTAGGTTTTCCACATCCATATCAGCTTGATGAATCAACAAATTAACACACCTGTTATGTTCTATGGAATCATTTTAACATTAACTATCATCCAAAACAGTACCTTGGTCATGCCAAGGAGGCAAAGGCAAGAAAATATCATCAGGAGATGGAAAATTAACTAAATTAATGTGAATTTCATTAACATGATAATCAAAATAAGGCTTACTGATTTTAGTTTGAACTTTCTCCACTTTAATAAGATTTATTACAGCTTCTAAAGCAAGATAACTTTTCTCTTTTTTCATGTGAGTTTTTTTCATTATGTAGATCACTAGTCATAGAAATTTCATTATTAGCATGAGATATGAACTGATTCGGTAATGAATATGAAGGATGATGAGAGATATGTGAAATGAAAATTTCCTCCTCCAAGGGTTTATATTTTCCTTGACTCACATCCAAAAAAGAAACAAAGGTCGACATCAAAAATGGTGGAATAAAGTTTGGTTGATCGGTAGATGGCATATTGTTAGAATCATTAATATTTAGTTCAAATCAAAATTTCTCTAAAGAAATGTGAACCAATTGTGATCACTTTTCATGCAAAAAACTCGATTCCACATCTCTCTCAAGAAATTTATAACAAATATTGTTAAATCTATATGTAAAACCATCTAATGATTCACCTAGTTTCATTGTAAGCTTATTGATCTTTATGAAACGTTTCTCATGACTATATTCCTCAAAAGTATATACAAACTCATTAATGAATTGTTCCTGCAAATGGATAGATGTGGGTGGTAGACTTTGACACCAGGATTTGATATGATCTTCAAATGTAAGAGTCAAAAGTTTTCATATGGCCAGTTCATTAGGCACATAATTAAAGATGAAACCTTCAAGGAATTGAAAAATATGGTTTGATGCAAAGGTTTCACTCTCATCATCAAACTTATTTTCTGACAAAAGATAAATTCTTTGGATAGGAGCTATGGAATGTACTTCTCTAGAAAGAAAACTCCATACAAGAATTTTGGAGGGAGCTATTTAAGATAAACAAATCAAATATGCAATATCCATAGGGTCAACTTGTAATTTTCCCTCCTTCTTGTTCCAAATCTATTGATGGGGAAAAATGTATTATCAATTGTAAGGGCATCTCCCTAGTGTGAAGTCCTAATTATATCTCATGTCATTTGGGATATGAGCCACATCTAGTGCGTGGGACTAGATGCCACCATATTTTTTTTTCCTCTTGGAATTCAAATGGAGGGGTGTTAAAGTGAGGACAATTATATAATATATGCAGAGTGAGGAGGAAATCGACCCACAATTGACAAAATTGCAAAACAATGTATACAAATATTGCAGCAAAACAAGAAGAAGAAGTAGTACATCTCAAAGAGGAGTTGGTTAACCAAAATAATCTGATACATACAAGTAAGAAAGTACTAAATATTAACTACAAATTAGTTCACATTTCATTGCTAACATTAGCATGGAATGAGAGAGATTGGATTCAAACTAAACATATAAGAAATAGCCATGAATTATTTCATCAACATATAACTAATATGAAAGCACACATGTACACATAATTGGATTATTGGTTAGCTAGTATGAATAGTAGAGAAATGCATGGGGATCTATGATGAAAAATGAAGAACTTCTAATCAATAATGTTGCAATTTAGTTACATGCACTCCATGCCCATAAAAAAAAATAGTGGAATGAAGGTCGCTCATACCATCTCCAAGATAAAGTACTAGCCTAACCACAACTCAACCTAAAAGTTGATGAGAGAGAGAGTGCTCACAACCACCTAAGTACAAACAAAAGTTCTAAGAGAACCGAAGTGCCCAAAAACCCCCACATTTATAGGCATGAGGAGACATCTATATAAATGGATCAAGTAACCCTTCACCTCCCTTCATGACTTTTAGATTTTCAAGTGACCTTTAGACTCCTATTGACTTTTTCAATTCCTATTAACTTTTACATGAACTTGATATTTGATATTTTTGATAAGATAACATTTACATTATTACAAGAGGAAATGTAATGAGTTTTGATGTGGTAGCTTGTAGGGAATAAATTGCACTTTGGGAGAGACCTTTTGATGTCCCAGGCATACCCTAGGGTAACCTTGGTGTTGGTTGGACTATCCAGTGATTGTTATTGAATAAGATCACATATCCATGAAGAAATTATCTTTAGAACTAAAATCTTGCAAGAACACAACCAAATATTAGGACACAAGATGGAAATGATTCACCATAACAATATCACAAAATTGTAACAATTATTCCTCCATTTATTATGAATGAGATTTCTCAATATAATCTATCATGAGATACTTAAAGTAGTTCACAACCCTTAGATATCATTTTCCTCCTAATACCAAAGTTGGTCCACCAATTGCATTTATTTGAATCTGTTATAGCACCTTTTACCACCCTTGGTATATTTGATGGTCTATGATATGGCCTAGGGAAACCCTTCCCTACCAGTGTTGGTCCATTTTCTAAAAAACAATGTTTTAAATCCCATATGCAATTATGTCCTATCTAAAGTGCATGTACACGTAAGTCAGCCTATACCCAGCCTGCGCATATGTGTTAAAAAATAAAAAATATATAATCTCCCTTAATTCGGGTGGGGTTTATGGGTTTGACTAGATACCCACCTACTATAGCTCGTGGTCCCACTGGTTCCCAACTGAAAAAGCTAATTTGGAGAAGTATAAATACATCCCCATGGGAAGGCCTAAGGGAGGAGGAAGGATTAGATATTGGTATTATATTCGATTACATCCCTAATTAATTTTGAAGATATCCCTGTGCCTTCTGCACTCCCAATCATCGGAAACCCCTGTTTCCTTCATGAGATGTTCATCATCCCTTCATGACATCCTTGTTTATACTTATGGAGGAGGATTGTTGAGGCCTAGGCAGGACGAATCTAGAGGAAGGTTTCACTTGGAGCCGACGAACGAATCAAGTTGTAGTTCTTTCATGTTTCCTTTAGCTTACATTAATACAAAGAGGATGTCTTGTTCCTCATGATTATGGTCTTTATGCATTAATATATGTCATGATTTTCTTATAAAATCTCACGTTAATGCTTATTTTCTTACATGCTTATATGATCTAACCTTGATATAATGAACATGATTTCAGTTATTTTTGGTGTATATGCTTTTCTTTGAATGAATTGCAAGTCTTAAAGCGTAAGGAAGAAGCAAAGGGTTTGAACCCTAGAGAATGACCTCAAACATAGGACCTACGGGAAATACCTTATGTACCTATTTTACTTTTTTAAGTATTAGGATTGCTTGAATGTGTGTCTCTGAATGTTATATTCCCTCCACTTTGTTGGGGTTCTGAACCCAAGACCCTAGGGTGATTATACCTGAAACAGAATTGGCGACTCGACTGGGGAAAGAATTCTTGTTTTTCCTAGATTGGGTTGTTTCTGCTTGATCAGGGCCTGCTTGATTGATTTCTTGCTTTTACAATGTATGTGACCTATTTTCTTCTTGGGCATCAATTCTGATCTTTTGTATCAGGCTTTTATTTTTTGTTTTTATTTATTGAGCTTTATATACGCACTTTTCATAGGATAGAATAGTGTATACACACTAGTTTCTTAAAAGAAACTCGTGTATACATGAGTTTCCTTTGTTTTAGTCGAGTATAAATGCTTCTTTGTGATTGCATAGTGGCATATACCTTATTTCGATCATTTTTTCAAAATATTCTACCCAGTTAAGATTTTTTCCTGGTGGTTTTTGTTGTTTTCTGGTCGTTCACTATCAGTAAAGCTCTGCTTTCATGCAAGTTTTTAGTTTCTAATCTTCTTCTTGTTGAAAAATCTTGTCAACCTAGGGTTTGATTTTTGAGTAAAGTTTCATTTTGGGCTTTGGGTTCAAGGCTTCTTGTAGAAGTTCTTGGTTGTTCCGACTTTGCGGAATAAGAAATTGGTTGCAGTTTTGTTTATAACCCAACTTTATGATTGCTTTTCTTTGCTTTCCTTTTATGGTTGACCTATTCTATTTTTCATGGTTTTTGAGTGCCTCTTTGGCGATATTAAAAGTCTTTCTTGACATTCTTTTGGTTTTACGAAGTCCTTTATATTGATGTTCAGATCAATCTATGCAAGTCTATAGTCCTTTTTCGTTTCAAGTTTTACTATATTAATGGTGAGCATAACTTGCAAATTTTGAGACTCTTTATGCTTAGTTTCGGTCTTGGAATTTTAGTAGTCTTTGTGTTCTCAAAAACTTCTTTGGGATCTTTAAAAAATAAAAAGATAAAACATCATTCTTTCCTTTAGTTTTCTTTTCAGTTTTGTGTTTTTTGTTTCTTCATTATTTTTGAGCAATTGTGAACGTTTTTCAATTGATTTTGAGGGAAGTTTGTCATTGAATTTGTGCACTCCTTGTAGTCAAGTTCACCTATTGATCCTGTGAAGGAACACATTTTATTATTGTATGAGTAACCATAAAATATTGCACCATCATTATAGTTTGCATTAAGTTAGTTTTCACTGCAAGCATTTTAGTCTTTTGTTAGATTTTGAGTGTGTGGAGCATGTTTTCTGAAAAAAAGAAAAAAAGTTGCTTTTACAAGTTTATTCATAGAACCTTATAAAAATCTCTTTTCATCAAAGAAAAAATAGTTGCATTCACATATAGCTAAGTTTCTATTGATTTATTTTTCATCAAAACACCACAAGTTGCACTCTCATTTTACCCGTGAACTAAAGAACAACCTTTTAAAATCAAGCGCTTAATTGAAAAGAACTAGAATATTTTTTTATTTGTCATTAATTACATAAAAAAGTATAGCTCTTTGGGGCCTTGGAATAGGTGAGTGGAGAGTTAACTCTCCAAGGCCACTCATACTGTTAAACATAGATGTTGAATAATGATTGAAATCTAGTGTCGTTAGAAGGGACGAGAAATCTCCTTTCTACTGGGAGTAAAGAACAAGGGAGAGTGAAGACAAGGAAAGAGAGATACCGCCTCTCCTTCTTGTTGGATCCCACCCTGAGACTATTCTGCTTGGCTTTTGATATGAACTAGTGTTTGTAGTTGCTATTGCTAGGGACCATATAGGTCGTTGTAGAGGGGAATCACACGGAACTTGAGGAAGACGTTGCATCATGTTCATTAGTACTTCTAGAGGGTACCCTTACGAAGCTTAGGTACTTGCACTAGCAAAGGCTTTTTTCTAGTGGTCAGCATAATTGTTTCTATCACCTTCGCTGGTAGGCTTGGGTCATCATTATCCCAAGATATCTTCGGAAGGTCCTTGATTTCACTTTCTTGTATTTTTGTGTCCAGTCCTCATTACCCGGAATGGAAATACTTGGAAGTTTCTTGATTGACTGTATATTCTAGGGATTTTGTTAAAGAGTGGTCTTTTCTCCTAGTTGGCTATAGATTTATAAATTTTTTGGGTCTTTAATTAGTTGTCTTAAATAATTAAAAGAGGTTGATCAACTAGTTCGTCGATCTAGGAGGTTTCGTGGGCTTTAACCTATGAGTTCAGATCCTTCTTCCAGAAGGCGTAGGAGAAATTCTGTTGGTGATTTCCAATCAGTGGCAATAGATGTAAAGGAGATTGATCCTCCAGTTCAAGCTATTGTTTCACAGAATATACCTAGTGTAACTCGAGATTTGGAGAGGAACAAT
Organism: Pinus taeda; assembly: GCA_000404065.3. Classification (NCBI taxonomy): domain Eukaryota; kingdom Viridiplantae; phylum Streptophyta; class Pinopsida; order Pinales; family Pinaceae; genus Pinus; species Pinus taeda. Next base: position 328,946 of record APFE031677373.1, on the reverse strand, counting down.
CTAGTCATTTCTAGATTCCTCTTCCAATCAGAAGATGTTATAGAGGTTGAATAACTCCCTCAGTCTCTTGTGATTCCTTCTTCTCATCTCCCTCTTGATTATCCAGACATTCTATTATATGTCAGGACCCCAACCCACAGGCCTTTGAGCCCTAGTCTATATCGGAATTTTCCTTCGATGGCCACTGCTGGGAGCATGGTTTAAACTATGAGTGATACTAGTGTACATACTCCTTTCTCAGTACAAGGAGGAGGTACAATTTCCATACCTTCAATCACTCCTAGCACTGCAATCTTTGGTTGTACCTACATTCCATCTTCAAGTGGGGCCACCCAAACTTTTGCCTCGAACACTGGTTCTTTCCCCTTTGTAATGCCTTCCAGCACAATTCCTTTAGTTCCCTTAACTTTTCCATCTACTGCTTCCATGTCTGTGACTTCCATGGCGAGTGGGTAATCTTCTTTTCATGGTTTCCCTTTTGGGAGTGGTCATATACCACATTCTAACCTGTCTCTAGGATCAATACCTTTTCCCTCCAAAGCACAAGGTTATAATCCTTTCCAAGGATGGAGTAATCCGACTGTTAGTAGCTTGGGAGCTGAGAATTAGTTCTGTTTCAACCAATAGAGGAACATGTCGTACTCCTTTGTGAGTTCATTTTAGAGTTTTTCTCCCTTTTCTAATGCATGGAACCCTTACCAAGGGATTTCTAATCCATTTAATACCTCACTAGGGGGAAATTTCACTAGATATGGCAAATTTTCTGCATGAGTTGGACAAACTCTGAATTTTTCTGGGCCACAAGGTTTTCCTTATGGTTCAGGCACTTCTAGGAATCAACTCAGGCAACTTGGTGCCTTCACAAATCTAGGATATTCTTTTCAGAACATTGCGAATTCTACCCATAGTGGGTGGAATCCTCAAGGCCCTCTATGCTTACCTTTCCTGGCAACTTTAAACTTTCCAGATCTGTCAAAGTTGACTAATGATCCTATTTGATACAACTCAATTTTGCCTTCGATTCTAGCCAAAATTCCATCGGACATACCCAAATTTGAAGGGAAGACTGGTGAAGATCCGGCTAACCATATAACCACTTTCCATTTATGGTGTTCATCGAACTCCCTGATTGATGATTCAATCAGGTTGAGACTATTTCAACAGACCCTATCTGGGAATGTGGCTAAAGGGTATATTGAGCTTCTAAGGGGAACCTTCGCTTCATTTGGTGACTTGGCCACCATATTTTTAAACCATTTTTAGTTGTCCATTTGTTATGATGTTGGAACTGATCTCTTAACTAATTTCCACCAAGACCAGGCAACCCACATTTCTGATCACATCTAGGAATGGAGGAGAAGGAAGAGGCTCATTAAAGTTGATATTCCCTAAGAATTCCTTCTTGAATGTTTTCTAAAATATTTATAGCCTAAAATTTATAAGGATGTATCAGCATACAGTGTATTCACTGAAGAACATGATATTTTTAAAGCCCAACAGCTAGAACTCATATATTCTCAATCTGGGATTCTTGAGAAAAATTTCCTGATGCTCCTAGATCTAAGGTTGATCTTTATAGGCTGAAATCGGGTCCCCATTCCAATGGGCTAGTCAGATCGATTGATAATAGAACAATTAACCTGCTAAACCAATTACATTAGTTGTCTTTGCAAATTGCTTCCTCTATTGAGGCATCGCTGTTAGTGCCCATGCCTTCTCAACCTTCGTCTACCGATGTTGTTCAAACTTCTAATCCCAAAGGAAATCAAGAATCTGATGGGAAGAAGAAGGATGTGGTAAGAAAAAGAATCAGGATCGGAAAGGTAATGCAAATAAGCCCAATAGAGATGTTGGGGAGGGTAAAAAAGAGTCCAAGAAGAAAGTGAAGTTTCCGTGCAAGTTATGAAATGGTGACCATTTGAATCCTCTTTTCCCAAATATTTAGGACGTTCAAATCTCGTTGGTTCAGCAAGGGTATTCTAGCCCCCACGTTGTGCTAACTAACCCTTTTCCCCAAGGGAAGCAGTTGTTAGTTGGCACGAATGCTAGTACTAGTAACCCCACTGAGGGCAACTAGGAAGGGGAAATCCATCAAATGTTTATATGATGAGTTCACATGTTGAAATTTCTACACAGTCACGTGATTATGGTGAACCATAATCATATAAGGCTAAGATTACCCCTGATGTTTCAGAGCCACTCCATATCAAGAGGCTCGTAGTTGAGCCTATACATCGGATGCTGAAAGGCTCTTCAAAGCATTTGACAAGATCAAGACATATGAAATGAAAAACCTATTCACCAGAATATTCGACCAATAAACCCTAGGAAAGCAACAACTATCAAAGCTAAGGTTGAAAAGTTGATTAAGGAAAGTTTCATATACCTTGTTCCTTTAATTGAGTGAGTCTCGAATCTAGCCCTAGTTGACAAGAAGTAGGGAATGATCCATGTGTGCATTGACTTTAGGGACTTGAATAAGGCTTGTCCTAAAGATAATCACCCCACACCATTTATTGATCAGATTATCAATGAGTGTGCGGGTAATGAGATTTTCCCTTTTATAGACGAATTTTCCAGTTATAATCAAATCACTATTCGTACGAAATATCAACATAATACAACTTGTATTTTCCCTTGGGGTACATTTGCATATAAGAAGATGCCTTTTGGCCTTAAGAATGTTGGAGCTACCTTTCAATGGGCCATGTCATATGCTTTTCACAATATCAAACATATTTTCTTTATTCAAGCTTCTGTAATCCATAATGAATTAAGCAAAGTCTTTCGGTAGAAATCACATAAGAGAAAATTTTGGCCGACGCGTTTCGGACCAACAAGTGTGGTTCATCATCAAGACCAGATGAAGAGGTAGACCATGGAAAAGGCTTAAATAGAGAGCAATGTAGAGACATAATTTCAAGTAACGACTATATTTGAACAATAATATTTAATTATGATATTAATTTCTTAATATATTAAAACAATTTTATTAAGTAATGGCTATATTAAATGACTAGTTTTTTGAAAAAAATATATTTAAATAATGATATTATTTTATTAATTTATTAAAAAACATTAATAGGTAATGGCTATATTAAACTGCTAGTTTTTGAAAAAATATCTTTAATTAATTTATTAAAACCAAATATTACTAGTTTTTGAAAAATAATATTTAAATAATGATATTAGTTTATTAATTTATTAAAAAATATTAATAAGTAATGGCTATATTAAATGGCTAGTTTTTGAAAAATAATATTTAAATTATGATATTAGTTTACTTGTTGGTTCGAAACGAGTCAGCCAAAAATTTCTCTTGTGTGATTTCTACCGAAAGACTGTGCTTAAATCAAACATATTATCGAAGCCTACTTGGATGATTTAGCTGTTCGTTCTCTAAAGAGAATTGATCATCCCAAGAATCTTCGATTAATTTTTGAACAATGTTGTTTCTACAAAATCCGATTGAATCCAAAAAAGTGTTTTCTTGCCATCACATCCAGTTGCTTGTCAGGATTCATGTAGATCCCTTCAATGTTGATGCAATACTTCAGTTGTGTCCCCCGTCCACTATTCATCAAATTCAGAAACTTCAAGGAAAAGCCAATTTCTTAAGCACATTTATCGCTAATTATGCCGAGATTACTAAAGTATTTATGAGACTACTCAAGAAAGGGGTCCCATTTCTAAAGGACGATTTTGCACAATGCTCATTTGATGCCTTGAAAAAGGAATTAACCTCTGCTCCTTTATTGTGTCCACCTAATTATAGCAGAGACTTCCTTTTATATCTCACTGCAGTTGAATCAACTATTGGTATGGTTGTCGTTTAGGAAGATGATGCTTTCATTGAGCATGTAATCTATTATCTGATTTGAGGCTTAGTTGGACCTGAACTGCAATATTCACCCATTGAGAAATTAGCTTTGGTAGCTTCCCATGTTGTCTAGTGACTTAAACATTATATTATGCTTAGAAAAACTTTTGTCTTAGCAGTTGTCAATCCATTTCATTTTGTTCTTAGTAGGCGAGTGATTGGGGTCAAATACAATAGATGAATTGTCATTTTACAAGAGTTTGATCTCAAATTCATGTTAGCCAAGTCTAAGAAATCATTAGTATTTGCAGAATTGATCTCAAAGTTTCATTGTGAGGAAGAAATAGTTTATGAGGAATCTTTTCTTGATGAACATCTTTTCCTTATTTCCTCGCAAGATCCTTGGTATGGATATATCATTATATATCTCCAGAGTTCAAAGTTTCCTCTCACTTTTTTGAAGGATGAATGTAGAAAGGTATGTCACTTGGCTAAAAGCTATATTATTATAGGTGACACTTTATATCATCGCGGGGTTTATTCAATCCTTAGATATTTTTTAAATTTAGAAGAAGCTAAGTCTGTGCTAAATGATTGCCACATTGGAGCTTGTGGTGGTCATCTATCTAGGCTTGAAACAACCCAAAATTTTTGTGTGCAGGCTACTTTTGGCCCTCGATCTTCAAGGATTTTGTTGACGTGGTCAAGAGATGCCACCCTTATCAAGTTTATACTCAGAAAATTCACATGCATCCAGTTGCGCTATTTCTTGTGATTACCATCAGTCCATTCACAAAGTGGGGTATTGATTTTACTACTTGCAATTCGCCTTCGGTGGGAAATCATAAGGATATCATCATAGTTGTCGACTACTTTACTAAGTTGGCTGAGGGTATGCCTGCTTTCAAGAATGATGGTGAAACAACAGAATTATTTCTCTTCAACCAAGTCATTTCCTAGTTTGGTATTCCCAAAGAGATTGTCACTGACCGTGGTAGTCATTTCCAGAACCAGATGATGTCTAAATTGGCTCTTCAGTTGGGATTTTGACAGGAGCATTCATCTCCTTATTATCCTCAGGCCAATGGGCAAGCTGAAGCCGTGAATGAATCACTAAAAATCATCCTGCAAAGGATGATTAACAAAGCTCTATCTAATTGGAACATTATGTTATATCCGATGCTTTGGGAATACCAAATGTTAGTCAAGACTGCTACCGGTTTTACTCCTTTTCAACTAGTTTATGGGTTGGAATCAATTTTTCCTATGGAATGTGAAATTCCTTCCCTTAAATTAGTTGTTGAAATTCTTCTAGATACTTCTAGTATTGAAGAACACCTCGTTCATTTGGAACATCTCGATGAGCAGTGTTGAGATTTGGCCATAATGAACGAAGCTCATAAAAAAGGAGTAAAAGCTCAATATGATAAGGTTTTCCATCCTAGGGTTTTATCTTAAGGCGACCATGTCGTGGTTTATGACCAAGACAAAGTCGCCTTGGGGGCATGCAAGTTAAAATCTATGTGGTATAGTCCCTTCATCGTTGAAAAGGTCTTTAAAAAGGGAGCTTATGAGTTTATTGATTTTGAGGGAAATGTACTGGCGAAGCCTAGAAATGGGCTCTACCTTAAAAAGTATTTTTCTTAGGCTTCGACCTAGAATTTTCTTGGTTGTAAATATTGTATATTTGTGCATATCTATCTATCAGTTTCGTAGTGATGTCAATATTTTTGGTCTACTTTGGAAAGTATTGATGGACAATTTGATATATCTAGGGTTCACCAATGGTGGTAGTAGACACACCCGAAACCTTGCTTTTGCAACTTGGGTGATTTATTATCCATCCGGCCAATTGTAGGTTTCAAGAGGTATATGTATCAGTCCTGCTTCAAACAATGTTGTCGAGTATACTGTTGTCATTAATTTACTATATGAGGAAATATCTCTTGGTATTGATTCATTAGTATTATACTTGGATTTACAACTGGTGGTATCTCAATTAAACAACATCTATCTTGTGAGAGATCCTTATTTTAGCGCCAATTTCTGAGAGTGTGTTTATTACAGAGATCATTTATTTATATAATATTTATTCATATTCCATGATTAGAAAATTCATTTTCATATTCTATCGCTAATCAAACATTATATTGGCACATAAATAATTCATCACATTAAAAAAAGAAATCGAAGAGTCATATGTATATATATGATCATCACAGTGAAACCATCGGTACATAGATAGAAGTTTTACGTTCAAAATAATATACAAAATTGGGACAAAATCATCCTACAAAGTTAGGGCTTATGTCCATAATCATGTCTGATTAAAAGATCTGATCATCCATAAGTTTATATCTATGGGTCCTGCATAGAGTGAGCATCACGGAAGAAGATGATGGAATTTGCCACTCATTGGAACAGTCGCACCCAATCATGTGGCACTCCTACCACATGCCTCTGCATCTCTTCTTGAAGGTCTTCTATGGCTGCCATAGGTACCTAGTGAGTCAGTCTCACCAAGTTTCTCTATACAACATGAAGGATCCTTTCGGTCTCAGTTGCGGCCCCCTCCATGTCTCTTCCATGGCACCTGTGTCTAGGTAGACCCACAAGTCTTACTGGTCCAATATCTGTGTCATGATCAAAATAATTTTGTAAGTATTTGTCTCATCATTTTTTTTTTTAGTTTATTTATACTTAAAATATATATATATATTTTTTTTACCTATGGCTCCCCACACTGCATTTGGTGGCAACACCAGATCTGGGTTTCCTCTGAAATCCATGCCTGTGTAGGGGTAGTCCTCAACAACTATGACTTATTGTTCCCACCAGGAGAATAACTCGTCATCGAAAGTGTTTCTAGGGACTTCACCACCCCTTAGTCTCTTCATCAGATCAGCCCATCTACCCATTCAAGCATCCCTCAGGCTACTAATGGTGGACAATAGCTTGGGTTGAACCCTTGGTACTATCTTGAAGAAAAAGGAGCAAAAAATGGTTCGATATCCGGAGCTTTTTTTTTAATTTTTTTGATGGATGTAAGTTTCTTTTTCATGTTAGTCAAGAGGGGTGTACACCAATAAAAAAAAAATGTTGTAAGACACTCTACTGCTAGACTCATCAAAACTCAAGAAGCCTGGTGCAAAGAGGCTAACCGATTCACTCTAGCAATGGTAAAGAGAATTATTATCTAGGCTAAGCTCTCTACATGTTTAATTGGAATTTAAGTTCCAATCTTCTCTGTGTTTTATGGGCAGTAGATATGTACATAGTCCTCTACACTAAGGCTCCCTCTAGTTCTTCCCATTGAATTGACCTTCTCTCCTCTTTGGAAAAGACTAGTGATAAAATAGACATCCTGTATTTCTATTATTAGAGGCATTTGGTCAATGATGAAGGCACCTTGTTCCGGATCACAATAATGGATCAACATCTCTAGTAATCTAGTGTTTCCTTCATGTTTGGCATCTTGAAATTTTTTAATAAACCACATCCTTTTAATGCATCTAGCACCATTTTATCATCCATCACTTCATTGTCAATTGCACTATGTTCCCTTTCTCTCCATGTGATAGACATCCTGAAAAACAAATGTTTTTGGATCATTAGAAACCGTGCTTTAAATTTTCAAACTGCGCACATGCGGGTTAACTATATACACAGTTGTGTATAGGGCCATTTTATATGTGATTCTGCCATTGCTATGGGGTAACATGCATGGGATGAAAACTACCCTCAAAAGTCTTCCTGGGACCTTCCACAGACCGTAAGGTTATCTACAAAAGCTACCTGTTACACACACGTTCATCTATCATGCATATATTAAAAGGGTATGGAAAGAAGATCACCTTTGGTTGTTTCTAGATTCACTTGGGGATCTCCGTGTGGTAATAAGAACTCCTCCTAACCGGCTCCAAGACGATTCCTGCACCAAAGAACAAAGCAAACCAATCACAGCATACACTTCTAACAATTAATGCAAGAATCCGTAACAAACATGTATAAATGTATAACTTATCTACTCAACACAACAAGCATCAAAATGAACAAATAAATGCACAATATCACCGACACTTTGGAGTACGGAACACAACTACAGTCCTATATTCAGAATGAAAGAGTGATTACAACAACCCTGTTGCATCAACCTTCCTTATCCCTTATTACTCTCTCTCTCTCCTTCTTTCAGCTAGCTCCTTCAAGAATATGATAGTTTCACAACAACACTATGGGTTATCCTTCTAAATGCTCTGACCTCTGTGCAAGGGCCCTCCCACTGCTTATGTAGCAATCGATTTAGGGCTGCCCAACTCCACATGTAGTTAATTATGGAAAAAACCATGAACCTACCCTGTTTACAAGCTTTTTCCCATTTTCCTCTGTTCTCGGAATAGAATTTCTCCAAATATCTTGATTTTTGGAGTTTCCTTGCTTTTCTTGCATAAATATAGGGATTTAATATCTAGATATTTATTGGAAGATTCGTTGGCAGAACCTCTTGAACATCACTTAAGTTCACTAATGCTCCCCCTGGTCTAACAACAAGATTTAGCAGGTTGACTAACGCTCCTTTATGCTTGGTAACAGGCTTTATAAAGCAAGTTGTTAGTGTACAGGGAGCGTTAGTGTGGATTCTGGGCCTGCAACTGTGGTCATAGATCTAGTCATCCTGTCTTTCTCATCTGAGTTGATTAGGAGGTAAATTTGTCCTATAACAGATGCCCCCTAAAGTATGAGATCAGAGGCAGAGACAATGGCCGAAATACTTCATGAAAAAAACATTGTAATTCGTTGTCAAAATATTTGTAGAGGGAGAGAGAAGTTTTAGGCGACAAGGAAAACCTGATACAACAAAAGTACATATATATAAACTGCTAAAATCATGTCCTGAGTTGGGCATTCCCATGCTCAATAGCTATGTCAGAGTAACTTTCTCCTTGGAGATATAACAATGCTGGCTGCCAATATGGCACAGGGCGGATCCAGTGTCATAATAAATCATCCTGAAATAGCTATCTCCAAAGAACAATATCGCATCTTGGGAGAGCAAACAAGGCTGAATAATGAAAGCCTCTACCCAAGGTCTTGATTCCTGCTTCATCGAACAACATAGATCGGTACATGTGATAAAATGAGTTGACGTCGAACATGCACAAAATCATCTGATTACCAGCCAATAATGGAGACTGTTAACAGATGTGAGGAAGGCCACCGATAATGGTGATGGTCTCCAAGATGCATAGTGCAAACTAGTGAGTGTGAAAGATTTTTTGTCATCAAACACTCGTAGAGTCGCTTAACCAGGAGCCCATAATGAAAACCTGTGATCAAGCACAAGGTAACCTGCCACTAATGTCTACAAGCACCAAGGCACTGAATGTGTTTCTGGGTTATCTTCCTAGATAGAGTGTTGAAGTCGATAGGAGGAAACCTATCGAAAGGTAGGCAATGATGTGTCCTACATCAGTCGACACGAAACCGAAGAAGGATGATTTTGTTTTTTGAAGAATCTTTTGAGCTTTTGGGACTAAACAATGGAGGGCAAGATGAAAGGATATGTAGGGTTGGTTGATAGAGGAAACAAATAGGGACCCTTGAACAATAGAAGGCATGACAACGGTTTTAACCAGACAACACTAGACTCATGAACACTACAGAGCGTTTAAGATATGGAGATGCAATTACATCAGGGTATATAGGCTAAAAACTCATAGGTTAGTAGGGTTCATTCTAAGAGGCTATCAAAATGAAGGTTTATCTGAGGGAGTGCCATGTTTAAGGGAACGAATGCTACCAAACCACGCTTTAGAATACAGGATATAGTTGTATTGTCCACTTTCCCCGTCTGATTTTTTAATGAGTCCAGATGGGTAAAGTCATCGAACTTTTCATGTTTAAAGAGTTTGAAAAGGATCGCAAAAAGAACGACTCTTTTCCCTATCTGATTAGTTTAATGAGTCCAGACAGGAAAAATTGTCAAATTTTTCATCTTTTAAGAGTCTGAAAAGTACGGTAAAAAGAATGACTATATATCTTGTCTATGTATTTAAAGAGTCCAGACTAGACAACTCAGTGATATTTTCATCTTTAGAGAGTCTGAAAAGATCGTAAAGAGAGACTCAATGGTGGTCCCTTTGTCATAATTGTTAACTGGGTGCGACAAAAGGCTAGTAGTATACCCAGATTGGTTACTTTTCTGTATTTAATCTATTGAACCCGGATAAAGAGAAACCTTTTCCCAATAGATGTTGAACTCATTTTGTTATGAGTACGAGGTGACAAACTAAACTCGTGTTTTGTCGTGACAGTTTAACAAGCTCAGTAACAAAAAATCGGGATTTTTCATCTTTTAGTGAGCAAGAAAAAGTACCTTAAAGAATGCTCAGGTCCTCTTTAGCATGTTTAACGAGTAGCAAGACATAGCTCAGGATTTTTGCAGTTTAAATAGCGAGAAAAAAGTGCCTAAAAAGGATGCCCCATTGGTCTTTTTCAGTTTATGAGCTGGAACAAGATAAAAAAAGAGGTGCTCAGAGCATCATTTGCATATATTTAACAAGTGCAAATGATGAAAAACTCAGGGATGTTTATATTGTTTAAAGAGTGATAAAATATCCCTAAAAGTGCTTTATGGATTTGTGGTATATATGTTTAACGATCCATACTACAAAAAATCGGAGATTTTTATATTGTTTAAAGAGCAATAAAATGTCCCCAAAAGTGTTATGTCTATCATTGCATAGATTTAATGAGTGCAATGACAAAACTCGGGGATGTTTATATTTTTTAAAGAGCAATAAAATATCCCTAACAGTGCTCCATTGATCGTGGTGTATGTTTAACGAGCCCCACGACAAAAAACTCGGAGATGTTTATATTTTTTAAAGAGCAATAAAATATCTCCAAAAGTGCTCTATCTATCATTGCATAGATTTAATGAGCACAATGACAAAAACTCGGGGATGTTTATATTTTTTAAAGAGAAATAAAATATCCCTAATAGTGCTCTATAAAGACTTGCATGCAACTTTTACTACTTTTCATGCCTGAAAGTGCTTTCATTAAAAGCAGTAAGAAAGCAGCAATTCTTATTATCTGGGTTCATGCATGATAAAAAATCATGTAGAATGGACTATTTCCTCTTTAATGATTTTCAACAAATCATGTCTCTCAAAGTTATATAAGGAGATGCTTTGAGCTTCCACATGTATCATTTTCACTATTTTGAAGTTTGTGAGAGCTTGTTGGAGCTAAAGAGGAGCAGATTCTCCGCAGACCATTGCAGGAGATATGGGCAACCATTCGACGTGTTGTCAGTCCTAGGTGAGAGCTAAAACCTTGCTCTATGCTTCATTAAACTTTTTTTATAGTTTTGTGGGTGGAAATTTGCAGATCTGAGGTGCCCTATAGCCATTTTTGCGCAGTAATGCCCTCCATATGGCCAGTAGAGAGCGTTAAATGCTTTGTATGAGCTACTGGAGGGCGTTAATCCTCCTTATGTAGCACTTGGAGACACATTAGGGCTATAGGGTGCATTTGAAACCCTCATGCATGGGTTCCCTAAGTGATTTTGCCCCATTTTGACTGTTTTTAGGGTTATTTTGTGCAAGTTTTAGGCTGAAATGACTCACCTATGGAGAGAATGGGCCCATGACAATGAGGAATTGCTGATGCAAAATGATCCAGATTACATAATTGAATTACACCGTTGCGGTTTGTTGAAGTATGCAAGGCTAGAGCTAATGAAAGGACAGGAGGATTTACTGAGATGGATCATACAGTGCTGGGATGAACACGAGCAAGTGTTCAGGATTGGAGATCAGGAGCTGCCGATTGACTGGGATAATATTTACTTTGTGATTAGTTTGTCATGCCGTGGGGCACAAGCAATCCTCACTGGTGGCAGGTCAGATCCACGATCTACTTCAGAGCTGGTATAGAACTACTGCATCCCTGAGAATGGACTAGTCAGCAACAGAGTCTTGATAGAGAGGATTCGGTCTCGTTCTATGAGGGTAGTTTTATGGTTGATTGTGCGATTGGTGGGGTCAAAAAGTCCCCGCGTAGTGACAAAGGCCCAACTGTTGCTTGCCATTGACTGTGTCTAGTCCCAGATGTTCAACTGGTGTGGAGCAGTGCTTCACCAGTTGAAGGCAGAATTGACAACATGCAAGACCCATACCCAACACAGTTTTGGGTACGGTACTATCATAGTCTCATTTTTTCTTGAGAGGGTATTTGTCATGTGCCCATGGGTGAGCTTAGGTCCCTTTGATCTGAGGGAGCCAAGGCAGGGTCATTGGTCATCACTTGATCCTCGCACAAGAGGAGGACCACTCCGACACTTCTTTGACAAAGACTTCTTCCAGTGGCTTCGCAGTCAGATCGTGATTGTTGATGACTATGCCTATGAAGGCATGGACTTTATCGGCGACCCAGACTTGATGCTACCACCCGGGACCAACTGGGGTCCTCAAGGTGAGAATAATTTTGATAGTACTTAAGTATTTTTGTACTTTTGAATGTATATGTAATGTTTTCTAATGATGAGATAAGAACTGACATGAAACTTTTATGCTTAACACAGATGTGGCACCAGTATGGCCTGCAGGCGAACCTTGCTATGTGCGATGAGGTGGCCAACTACATGTTGGAGGGGGCGATGTCGACAGTCTCCGCGAGGTTCTGAGGAACCTAGAGGGTTTGACTATGGGTGTCCCCCCCTTCCTATGGGGGAGATTCTCGCTCATAGGAAATGACACATCGTTTGTGTACCTAAGCAGTTTTTGGTTCCTCTTCGGAGGGTAGCTAGAGTTGTTTTAGTTTTTCTAGAGCAATAGGCTCATTTTAGCAAGTGTTCTGGTGTAGCCGTATGAGTGTTTGTAGCTACGCTTTTGAGCCATTTTGTACTTAACTCATCCAAGTTTTGGAATATTTTGATGCTAAAAACTAGATTTTGATATATATATATATATATATATATATATATATATATATCTATATATATATATATTATATATATATATATTATCTATATATATTATATATATATATATATATATAGATATAGATATTTTTGGTATTTTGGTGGTGTAAATGTGTTTTAAAATGTTTTTTGTGACAAATTTTTAACTTTAGTAAATGTTTTACTTCTCATGCATGATGCTTATAACAAATGAGACAAATGCCAATCTAATACATAGTTAGCTAATGAATCAGCCACTGTATTTAATTCTCAAGGAACATGTTCATATGTGAGTATTTCAAATCGACGTTCCAAGAGTTGCACCCTTAGATAATTATGTAACAAGGCTGGATTATGGACGTGATAATGGTTTTTCAATTGCATAACAACTAGCTTGGAGTCTAACCTGACCACCAAATTACAGATGCCCCTTGACGACGCTTCCGTGAGAAGTGAAACGACAGACATGTACTTGGAAATATTGTTGGTTGCGGTACCAAGAAAGACCCCCCTGGAGCAAAATAGTTCCGACTCAGGTGTATAGATGACCCAAGCAGCTGATGCAATGTGCCATGTGTGACGAATGACACCATCGCATATCCTACGTATGCTAAGGGCGATGACGACATCTACATTGCGAGAAGAATGCATGAGACAAGTGCTCCACTAAATAACAAAACAATCCAATCACATCCAAAAAGTAACCAAAACTTATGAATACATAATAGTACAAAGCACATGTCCAGCACGACACTAGGCACAATACCTTTTCAGATAGAGCCCGTATTTGGGCTCCTTGAGTGGGATTCCATTCCAGTCCTGTAGTTCATATGCCCCTAAGGGGAGGACTTTCATTATGACATAGGGACCTAGCCAAATGGGTTGAAGCATACATGCCTCCAAGAGATTATCTTTTGGATGATATAGTGATACGAAATCGCCCTCTTGGAAAGAACAAAACCTAACCTCTTTCACAAATTGGGTTTGTACTCGCTCCTTGTGAGCTACGAGTGTCAAATCGGCATCTCTATGAGTTTTATCCAGTTGTTTGAGGTTTAGTAGGCATTCTTCTTTGGCCATGGGGCCGGGTATGGGTTCAATGGCTATTTCAAGGGAAGGAATTGGCTACCCATTCCATTTTGCTTTATCGTAAAGTTGGATCTCATGTGCGACAAATGACGGATTAAAGTCATGCATTTTGTCATGAGACCAAACAAATTCATCATGGAATTCCTCATAGAGATAGGTGGAGATTGCAATTTCCTTAGGACTGCAATCTGCTCACATCTAGGTGTCTTCCACGATGTCTGTCATGACAGAGCTATCTATGGGCATTAACCTGGAAGTGTCGTCCATATTTTCTTCCACCCCAAAAGTTTGGATGCTTGTATAGGGTGGGGAAATTATTTTGTTTATGTCAGAGGATAGAACTTAGAGAGGCATCATGTCTGAATCAGATGTTGGACCCCAAAGATGCCAATCCTCCCAATGTTGCTCTCCAAAACTCATGATTTCACGAACGACTTCGTCCGTAGATGGGAGTTGATCGCATGGATCTAAAGAGGAGCGGTTATGGGAATTTGGGTGGTACTGTCGGTGATAGCCAACATGACTAAAGAAGTGGATGTAGATTGAATGCCTTGGTAGGCCGATTCAGCCAGTGATAGTGGCATTTGGTCTCCGAATGTGTCAAGGTCTGAAGACGCCATTAGGATCTTGGGATCGGTCAGTTCATGAGGAATTGATGAAAGCGTGTTGATCGGTTGTGGAACCTATGACAACAGAAGAGGAAAACAACCCATCAAGGAGGAAGCCTTCAATAAACCGGTACCTATACTGACAGAACTATCAGTTACACCTCCTACTAGGGGTACAGAGCCACTTGGTAATGGTGAATAATAAGGGGTGCAGAAAGAAAACTGATCCACTGTGATGACCTTTCCATCCAATGGGAATAGGATGATACGAAAGACAGTGGATATGATGGCCGTCATGATATATGTCCAACTGCGACCCAGCAACAGATTATAGTCGAGTCTCTTTTCCACAACTTCTACATCCATCGTTACTATTTTCCCAGCCAAAGTGATGGGAAAACTGGCTAAGTATCCTTTTGGGACAAAGGTGTGGCCGTCGAAAGCTTTAAGGGAGTTCAATAGTGGGGAGAGGGTTGGGGAACCCAAGGCAAGCCAACATGAAGTCGACATGATGCAGGTTGAAGCACCTTCATCGATGACAGTTCAACGTATGCCTTTCCCTTTCGAAGTGATATGCACCTAAAATGCAAGCTGGTGGGAAAGGGGAGGTTTACACTTGTCCATGTCGAAAATAGCAAGCATGGAATCTATAGGGTCAATATCCTCGATAGCCAAAATCAAAGCTTTCCTTTGGCTGGGGCATGTTTGTAATACTTCGAGTGCTGACATAGCTAATGGTGCTTGCGCCAAATCCTCTACGATATTGTAGACGTGCAGATGTGTTGTGTATTGTGCATCAAAGTGCCCCTTTGGGGGGTTGAATTAAAAAGTCCTCAACCGGCCTTTCAATTTGTAAATCGTTGGGTGGCAATGGGTTTTGACCTGCAGATGATTTTGCTACTGGAGTGATAGGAGCTTCATAAGATTTGGCTCTAGTTGTTAGTTCTACCATTTCAAATGTGTAAACGGTAGAACTTCCTTCACCAACTGAAGGGTGTTGTGAACCATCGCTGCCCCCTAACGTACGTTGTGGTTGGTTGGCAACGAGATGTTTCTACTATTGATTAGGAAAAGGATTTCTAAGGATAGTAGGTGCCTTACCAGAATCTTTCTTGGTAAGGTAATCCGTGCATTCTTGAAGACGTGGACAACACCAGGTTATGTGATCTTCAAGACAGAGTTTGCATGAATAGGTGGTGCCTTTATCCTTTTCCATATTAGTAGGCACAAGAGCCTTCTGTTTTGGGTTGGGTTGCTTAGATGATTGCTCCTCAGAGGGAGCGATCTTGTTCTTATTCTTCTTGTTCTTGCTACTAGATTTCTATGTAGACTGCACAAAGTTAATTGCAGTGGCAGGAAGAGCAGTCACTTTGGTAGAGGGGTCCACTGCCAGCTTGGCAACAGAACCACTGAGTTGTTTTACAGTGACCCCGGAGGTTGCACCGATGATCCCATCGACATGCGCTCTAGGGTGCTGAGTGGTGGGAGGATTGGGGTTATCAAGAACATAGGGGATAATGTCATAGAGAGTGCCAGACTGTGAATAAATAAAATCTAAGTGTTGGGCACAATGTATGGATTGGTCCTCTGTGACCGCACCACCTAGAGCGACATCTCTAGCAATTTGTGGGAGTGGTGACTTACAGAACCAGTCTGTTAAGAGAAAATCAGGTATGGGAGCTTTGACTAACCTTCGCCTACGTCTCGATTCATGGATATGATCGGAGATGTGGGTGTCAGTATCCTGATGAAATGAAGTAAGGAGCTCCATCCCTATCTCATAGTGGATAGGTAACTGAAAGTGCTTTAGGAACTCCATCACTAAAGCGTCAAAAGTATTCACTGACATGCGTGGTAACTCAATATACCACTTTGCAGCATTGCCAGTGAGGGTGTGGGGAAAAGGATGTAGCTAGACACTGTCATCCACCATAGAGTTAGAAACACACCATAGATGGTAGGTGGTGGCGTGAGTGCCCGGATCCTCCCCTTGTTTTCCGTCGAAATTAGGAATGTTTATTGGTATTTTATGCAAGATCGACAGCCATTGTAAGTTGTGGTAGATGGGGTCATTTTTCAACTTGTATAAGTTGGGAATATTCAACGTTGCCAAAAAAGGCAAATTGTTGGGTGCCCCTGACTTGGACCATGGTGATGACGGATGACCTGAGGAGCTCTGTGCTCCTCCCATTGTTTGGTTCCCCATGGTGTACATGGGTTGTGTTACACCATGGGTTGTGTGGTGTAGCAGTTGCTTTGTGGTACGGTGTTGTAGAGTGGATTTCCATGAGGATTTTGATACTAGGGTATGAAGTTGCCCCCAGTATAAGTGGTGCCCCCTTGACTCATCTGAGATTGTGAGTAGGGTGCCCCCACGCAGTGGGTGGGAATCCCTTGTGGATTCCCAACTGACACAGAACTAACCATATAGCTTTGATTGACAGAGGGAACACTCATGTCAATTAGTGACTATCCATGCATGCCTAAGAATGGCGAGGGAATTGTAACATTCCCCACCGCCATGTGCATATTGGGAACCACCCCAGATATCTGAATCTGAGGGTTGGAACTATACATTGGCTACCAACCTTGTTGTTGGTAAGCTAGAATCGAGCCCATAATGCTGCATTGAGTGCTGTATGGAGCACTATCTGTGGCACTAGTCGAAGGTATGCTTTATGGCACCATACGAGTGGAACTTGGCATTTGCTGGGTTCCACTTATAGAGGGTGTTATGTGAGTTGCAGTACCTAGGACGAATGGGATTGCGGGATTCCACATTACTAGTGTTGTGATGACCATCGACTGGGGAAGTGGTAGAAGACTCACAGTGTCTCTATAATTCCACAACCCTTGAGGTGTCGACTGAATAGATGGGAGAGTTCCTCCAACTGAAGAAGGAAGTACAGGTACGATGGGAGTAATGATAGGTTCCGACAGATCTATAAGCAAAGTGTTAAAATGAGGAAGAAATCCTTCCATGAAGAAATCCTCCAGAAAACTAGAATCGTTGGTCGTCCAGATAGATCCCGTGTGTGATTTAGGAGATTGATTCCTCGAAGATGAGGAATCCAAGTCAATGCAACTTAGTGGATCCTCCACAATGAGTGGAGGAAGTCCTAACAATCGTCTAGATTGATGATGAGGGCTGGATGTAGCCACAATGACTTTTAAGTTTTATCAAATCAATTTTAATGCGATATTCTTTAAGTCTCAAAAACGATAGCACTCAGGTTCCTAAAAAGAAAAAATACACTAAATATGTTAACCAACAAACAGAGGGAAATTACCTCCTCTGATAAACACTGATTATTGGAGATGAAACCCTGTCTCTTAATGAGTAATAGAGAAGGATGGCCAAATGTACAGTTACGGTTACTTTTGAGCTTCGCCCGAACCTCAGATTGAGGGGCCAAGTACTCTCGTGAAGATGAGCACCATCCCAAGAACTGAAGTCAAAGTAGATCCGCCCATTTGAGGTACCAGAACAGCCCATCCCAGTCACCTTAGGTAATTACCTAGATTTTTCGGCCACTAGAGATACCTCAAATCACAGAGCTTTAGTTTGGCCACTAACACTCCCTGTGCACACTCAAAGAGCTTTATAAAGCTCTATGTAGACCAGCAACTTGCGTTAGTGAGGGAAACAGCTCAAAAAGAGGGCTTTTGGATTAGTTTCTGAGAAGAATACAACTTTGCAGGATGCAACAAGGTAGATGGTGGATCAGAAAAGGATTTGAAGAAATGGGAAGCTCATAGAAGAAAGAGAAGATCTGAGAGGAGTCCAGGTAATTGGGAAGTAGATGTATAGTCCCTAGCGGAGTCACCAATTCTGCTATGGGGTAAAATGCACAGGATGAAAACTACCCTCGAAATTCTCCTCAGGACCTTTGACAAACCGTAAGGTTATCTGCAAAAACTACCTATTACAAACATGCTCATCTATCATGCATATATTGAAAGGGTATGGAAAGAGGATCACCTTTGGTTCTTTCTAGATTCGCTTGGGGATCTCCTCATGGTAAGAAGAACTCCTCCTAACTGGCTCCAAGATGATTCCTGCACAAAAGAACAAAGAAAACCAATCACAACATACACTTCTAACAATTAATGCAAGAATTTGTAACAAACATGTATAAATGTATAACTTATCTACTCAACACAACAAGCATCAGAATGAACAAATAAATGCACAATATCATCGACACTTTGGAGTAGGGAACACAACCATAGTCCTATATTCAGAATGAAAGAGTGATTAAAACAACCCTATTACATCAGCCTTTCTTATCCCTTCTTCCTCTCTCTCTCTCTCTCCTTCTTTCAACTAGCTCCTTCAAGAATATGACAGTTTCACAACAGCACTATGGGCTATCCTTCTAAATGCTCTGACCTTTATGCAATGGCCCTCTCGTTGCTTATGTAGCAATTGATTTAGGGCTGCCCAACTCCACTTGTAGTTCATTATGGAAAAAACCATGAACCTACCCTATTTACAGGCTCTTTCCCATTTGCCTCTGTTCTCAAAATAGAATTTCTCCAAATATCTTGATTTTTGGAGTTTCCTTGCTTTTCTTGCATAAATATAGGGATTTAATATCTAGATATTTATTGGCAGAACCCTTGAACAACACTTAAGTTCACTAAAGCTCCCTCTGGTCTAACAACAAGAGTTAGCAGGTTGACTAATGCTCCTTTATGCTTGGTAACAAGCTTTATAAAGTAGGTTGTCAGTGTACAGGGAGCGTTAGTGTGGATTCTGGGCCTGCAACTATGGTTATGGATCCAGTCATCTTGTATTTCTCCTATGATTTGATTAGGAGGTCAATTTGTCCGATAAAAACCATGTCCAACCCGTGTGCATGCAAGGAACAACTTTTTAAACTATTTTTCTAAGGTTAAATTTTCAAAAGACATTTGAAAAGCAATAAAATTTATCTAAGAATCATTTAAGAGATTACCTGGATAGTTTAAGGCTAAACTAACGAATGAATCAAATGGATTGAGGTTTCTTGAGTTTTTTCTCCAAATCTCCTTCACTCACTTGTTCACAATACAAATGAAAAATTGTAAGTCAAAAGGTCTTTATATAGGTTGACATGTAAAATTCATTTTTTTCAAAATTTAATATTTTCTTTGCAAAACTTTATGACATTTGTGACCATTTTGGCTTGGAGTGTTGAGATGGGTCATTTTTTCAGGACACTTTGGAGATTTTGAGAGACCACTTCGATTCTATGATGGCTGACCCGTCATGGAAAGTATCATTTTTCACTGGCATATAGGTTAGGGGATATCATTTTTCATACTAGCCTTGATACTGCGATATCTTTGCCATAGGGTCGACCCCATCATGTCTTGGTTATTAAACCATTTTCACTCACCAACTTATAAAATCATGACATGATGGTAGATCCAACCTTTAAATGGGCATATTAGTTACATTCTCACTAACATATGTTGCCCATGCTGCTATACTATGTAGGCTTGGGAGTCCTCTTTAGTCCTGCCATGACTTGTGCGTTGAAGCTTAATTTTGTTGCTTCTTCGCTATTTTTATGGATTTATACCTTATAGTCTCCTTTTTGTTGAGTTGTACCACTGCATTGCATGTTGACTATTTTCCTCTTTTTGGCCTCAAGCCAGCTTCAATTGGACTCATGTTTAAGCCTCTTTTTTGGCCAGACCTTTATGTGAAATGAACCCTGCAATCATTTAGCCTCTCCAACTTGACAATCGCTTATCCATGGAAAAAACATTCCTTTGAGTGTCATCAACTAGTTTCATCACCTTGCATTGAGCGTAGGCATGTTCCACTCCCAGGAACTAGAACATCTTTACTTTGACACTTGTTCTTTCCACTATATTATATCCATTCTTTTATTCCTTTTCAAGCTTTCTAAATATGAAAAAGACAAAAAAAATAAATATTCCAAAAAGAGTGGGAATGAGACATTACTTCCATGATTGGTGGCAGCTAGAGTAAGTTGTGTCGCCCTTGAACAAAGCACTCGAAATTAAGTCTTTCCTCCATTGGGATGGGATTTAGTTTGACTTACGAGAGCCTTAACCTTATTATTGAGTCAATACTCCTCTAGTTGGTTATCTCTTCCAATCACATGGAGAGTTTGTTTGTGCCTCTTGCATGAAAAATTTATACAAAGTTATCATATGCTGCCATATTGTCACATTTGAATCATGCTTTTGTTCAAGGGAATTAAATCTTAGTCGGCCTTTCTACCATGTCCCTTGACTTATTTTCAGTCAGTCATCCCTGGTTGCCAGAGTCATGTTCACTATCACATCAGCCATTTGGTCCTTTACTCGTGCTAGTTTCAGAAGGTCTCCATTGACTTCTTGTTGGTGGATCTTGCTCTTATCGAATATGACAAATTGCTCTAAGAGTAGACCTAGAGTTGCATACTGGCCCTGTTTCCATCATTGATAGGTGACCTTGGGCTCAACATCAATTAGTATCATGGGTCTTTGACTGAGTGGTTTCAATTGTGTTCAACGTCAACTTTCATTATAACAAATTGGGATTCGTCCAATACCTTGGTTTCCATTTGACCTCATTGGTGGATTCCTTAGCTTTGTGTCAGCTTTCATTATTGATTGGTATAAAGGGTTTCTGTTTTGCACTAGCTACATCTTGTGTACAATGGAAACGTGCTTCGGTTTTGTTACTACAACTTTCTTCGTCTGATTCTTTCCACATTATTGGCCTACTTGTTAGATTCATGATAGATTGACGAAGGATATCTTAATGCCTTCCTTCCAGAATATATTTTCCCATCGACTTCAACTCATTGCTTTGGGAACAAGGTCTAGAGTCCATTTGGTAGTACCTTAGGGTTTGTAGTCATCAGTGACAGATTCCTTCACTATCAACAATGAAAATACATCATTGTCTCATGACTGATAAATTCTTACAAGTGTTCGACTTCAGATCATTTATTTGCATTTGTTAGATTGTACTTGGTACCTTGGCTCTCATCATCATTATCAGTGAGTAGTCTCATGTTTTTTAACGATATACATCAATGAACGGAAATCAAAATATTTCTCACATGGTCGACTTTAGATCATTTATTCCCATTGTGTAGAAATTTACCATGGTGGTCAGTGGAGACCTCGGGTTTGAAACAAAAATTGTTGGTTCACTTATGATTTCCTTGTGTTTCTGCTAGTGACACCATCTACCTTATGTGTTGTTGTTCATGATAGTGACATGAACCCGATTTGCATGCAGTACCATTTGTTCCACTATTTGAATTGGCAATTTTTGGATCAACTTGATGACTTCAGTGATCAACTTTCTACTTCAAAATCATCGATCAATTCCTTATATGTGATATTGTGACATGTACTTCTATGGATATGATTAGATGATCAAATATGTATTTTCAGTTCTTTTATATGTGTATACATATTGGGTCCGCTTTTGCATTTGATCTGCGGACATGTTTTATCACTAAGCATGGGTATGCCTGCCTCAGACAACAACTTTCTTTCTGATCTCTTCCACTGGCTTGGTAGGCTGAAATCTGGTGAACTCCTCTCAGGTCCTCGAATGATTCTCTCTATACACTTAATACATTTCGGGCATCATGTACCCCTTCTGACCTCATATATTAGGGGGCATATGTTATAACACCATTTACCACCCTTGTTAGATTTGATTCTATATGATATGGCCTAGGGAAACCCTTCCCTTCTAGACTTGGTCCATTTTCTGAAAAATAATGTTTTAAATCCCATACACGATTATGCCCTATCTAAAGTGTGTGTACATGTGGGTTAGCTTATACCCAACCTACGCATATTTGTTAAAATATTAAAAAATATATAATCTCCCTTAATTTAGGCAAGGTTTATGGGTTTGACCAAATAACCACCTACTATAACCCGTGGCCCAACTGTTTCCCAATTGCAAAAACTAATTTGGAGAAGTATAAATACATCTCCATGGGAAGGCCTAAGGGAGGAGGAAGGATTAAATATTGATATTATAGTCGATTACATCCTTGATCAAGTTTGAAGATATCCTTGTTCCTTCTACACTCGCAGTCATAGGAAACCCCTGTTTCCTTCATGAGATGTTCATGATCCCTTCATGACATCCTTGTGTATACTCATGGAGGAGGATTGCTGAGGCTTGGGCAGGATGGATTCAGAGGACAATTTCGCTTGGAGCTGGTGAACAACTCAGGTTGTAGTTCTTCCATATTTTCTTTAGCTTACATTAATAAAGAGGCATTGTCTTGTTCCTGATGATTATGGTCTTTATGCATTAATTTATGTCATGATTTGCTTATAAAATTTCACATTAATGCTTATTTGTTTATAAAATCTCACATTCATGTTTATTTTCTTACATGATTATATGATCTAACCTTGATATCATGAAAATTCTTTCAATTATTTTTGATGTATATGCTTTGCCTTGAATGAATTACAGGTCTTAAATCACAAGGAAGAAGCAGAGGGTTTGAACCCTACGGGAATGACCTCAAACACAGGTCCTACAGGTAAGACCCTTTATACCAAGTTTAACTGTTTAAGTATTAGAACTACTTATTTGTGTGTCTCTCTATGATGTATGTGCTCTTGTTTATTGGGATTCCCAACCCAAGACCCTAGGGTGATTTTACTTGAAACAAACTCCATCCTTGGCTTTTTCTTCACAAAATGCATCCACTTCGTTGTGAGTGAAAGGGAATTGTTGCATTCAAAGAGAAGTATTGTTTTCCTTAGGTTTCTACTAGATGGTTGATCTATATGACATATGGAATGCATAGAATCTTAAATCCTCATTTAACTCCCCTTGGTGCTCCAGGAAATGATTGTAATATTAGAAGCACAGAACACCAAAAATCCTGCAACTTTAATTATCAACATGCTTAGGATAAGTGCATGGATATTCTTCATATAGTGTACCAAAATTTTAAGTATTTTGCTTCTTCTTTCCCAAAGTAGCATGACCAAGTTTAGTCTGTAATGTATTAATGCTCACATAGGGAAAAAATCCAATTCTTTTTTCATTGTTTGAGATGAAATGTCATAAGTGAAACGATTGTGGCCAATTGAAGTAAGAAGTCCAACATTGCAACAATTGTTTCCAACTGCAAATGATAGAACCTTTGAGAGGGTTGAGGGTGTTGTAGATGGCTCCTCTTCATCAAGTGCGTTTCCCACTCCTTCTTCCATGGTGTGAATTTAAGTGTATGTACTAATATGAACATGTTTTCAACTTGGTTTCTAGAGCCTCACACAAAAATTCTAGTAGACCACAATTATTCTAATCATCAGATCCATATTTTTTTCTATATCAAGCTCTGCCAACTCACAATTGATCTTCCATTCTCCCAAATGTTAACCTAAACTATATTATTTTCCCCATAGTAGCATGTACTATAACATAGTTAATTTTTAATATCCATATTAAAATCTGACCCGTAGCCACCATGGTGAAAGAATCACACTCAAATTCATAAATTCCAATGATGGCATGCACTAGCGTAGATTACATGAGAATCTTGTAATTATCAAACACTCCATGGTTGTTAGGTTCCTATAATACTAGTGCATCCCCCTTATTTTTATTGTTAGTGTAGCTCCCTTTTGTTATTGTTGTGCCCATGTATCCCCCATGTGGTTATGTTGTGCCTCATAAAATCCCACTATTGTTATCATTTCTCCCTTAAATTATTATTCTTATGTGGGCTTTGATTATATTGTGATCCCTTAGACTCCTATATATACCAAGGAGGTATTATCATTTGAATCATCCATAATTGTTAATTTATGTAATGTAAAGTAGGTTACCCCATCAAATAGGATAATTTTTAAGTCGTTGATCTATCTTTTCTTCTGTTTTGTGAGCTGGTTGCATAATAGTTGGTATCAGAGCTTTGGATTTTAGCATTTCGCTTCTTCAAACAGATCATCTTGGAATTTCTGCTATAAAAAAAATTATATGAGGCTTAAGAAGTTGAAATTGCAACCACGTGGATCCAAGATATTGGTTAATTTCTTGTACGAATTTTAGAACTTGGTTTGCTATATTTTCAGAGATATGATCGAAGTAAATTGAGGTTTTTGGAGGCTCTAGAATTCAATTTCAAACAGGTGACCTAGGGAAAATCATCATACCTTTTCTGATGGATGTAAGTTTCTTTTTCATGTTACTCAAGAGGGGTGTACACCAATCAAAAACTATTGTAAGACACTCTACTTCTAGACTCATCGAAACTTGAGAAGCCTGGTGTAGAGAGGCTGGCCCATTCACTCTAGCAATGGTAAAGAGAATGATTCTCAAGGATAAGCTCTCTACATGTTTAATTGGAATTTGAGTTCCAATCTTCTCTGTGTTCTATGGGCAGTAGATATGTACATAGTCCTCTACACTAAGGCTTGCTCTATTTCTTCCCATTGAATTGATATTCTCTCCTCTTCGGAAAAGACTAGTGATAAAATAGACATCCTCTATTTCTATTCTTAGAGGAATTTGGTCAATGATGAAGGCATCTTCTTCCGAATCCCAATAATGGATCAACATCTCCATTAATCTAGTGTTTGCCTTCATGTTTGGCATCTTGAATTTTTTTAATAAGCCACATCCTTTAATGCATCTAATGTCATTTGATCATCCATCACTTCATTGTCAACTACACTACGTTCCCTTTCTCTCCATGTGATAGACATCTTGCAAAACAAATGGTTTTGGATCATTAGAAACCGTGCTTTAAATTTTAAAATTGCATACACATGGGTTCACTATATACACGGTCACACATAGGGCCATTTTATATGTGATTCTGCCATGTCCAACCCATGTGCGCGTAGGGAAAAAAAAAAATCTATTTTTCTAAGGTGAAATTTTTGAAAACCAAATTTGAAAAGCAATAAAATTTATCTAAGAATCATTTAATTGATTACCTGGATAGTTGAAGGCTAAACTAAAGGACAAATTAGATGGATTGAGGTTTCTTGATTTTTTGCTCCAGAGCTCCTTCACTTACTTGTTCACAATACAATTGAAAAATTGTAAGTCAAAAGGTCTCTAGATAGGTTGACATGTAAAAATCAAATTTTTCAAAAGTTCATTTTTTCTTTGCAAAAAATTATGAGCTTTGTGACCTTTTTGGCTTGGAGTGTTGGGATGGGTCATTTTTTCAGGACAATTTGGAGATTTTGAGAGACCGCTTCGATTTCATGACCGCAAACCCATCATGGAAGGTATCATTTTTCATTGGCATATAGGTTAGGATATAATATTTTCCATTGCATTTTTCATACTAGCCTCCATATTGTGATATCTTGGCCATAGGGTAGACCTCATCAAGTCTAGGTTCTTAAACCATTTTCACTCGCTGACTTATAAAATCATGACGTGGTGGTAGAGCCAACTTTTACATGGGAATCTTAGTTATATTCTCGCTAGCATATGTTGCCCATGCTGATATACTGCATAGGCTCGGGAGTCTTCTTTAGTCCCACCATGAATTGTGCATTGAAGCTTCATTCTCTTAATTCTTCACTATTTTTTTGGATTATACCCTAGAGTCTCCTTTGTGTTGAGTTGTACCACTGCATTGCATGTTGACTATTTGCCTCTTTTTGGCCTCAAGCCAGCTTCATTTGGACTCATGTTTAAGCCTCTTTTTTGGCCAGAGCTTTCTGTGAAATCAACCCTTCAATCATTTACTCTTTGCAACTTTACACCTGCTTATCCATGGAAAGAACATTCCTTTGAGTGTCATTGACTAGTTTCATCACCTTGCATTGACCATAGGCATGTTCCACTCCTAGGAACTAGAACAAATGTATTTCGAGACTCGTTCTTTCCAATGTATTATATCCATTCTTTTATTCTTTTTCGGGCTTTCTAAATACGAAAAAGACAAAAAAATTAAATATTCCAAAAAGCATGGGAATGGGACATTACTTCCATGATTGATGGCAACTAGAGTCAGTTGTGTCGCCCTTAAAGAAAGCACTCAAAATTAAGTCTTTCCTCCATTGGGATGGGATTTAGTTTGACTTAGGAGAGCCTTCACTTTGTTATTGAGTCAGTACTCCTCTGATTGGTTATCTCTTCCAATCATATGGAGAGTTTGTTTGTCCCTCTTGTATGAAAAACTTATACAAAGTTATCATATGCTGCCATATTGTCACATTTGAGTCATGATTTTATTCAAGGGAAGTGTCGTAGTGTCTACGAGAACCCTCCAAATTTTTTCCTTAGCTTCATTTTGGAGCCTCCCTACCAACCATCCTCATCAACATGTCTTGCATCGTCAAGCACATAGGCTTCAGTTGTTTCATAAAGTCTTGTCAGCTTGTTCATGCAAGTTTGTTCCACCTCCTTCATAGGCTACTTTCCTGACTTAGTGTCAAGTGATGGTTGAGTAGCTCTCTCTGGGAATTGTACAATTCTGGAGGGGAACCAACCTTCCCTCCAGAAATTGCATAAACATAGTTGGACAACCAGCTGGGCTCCTCAATTGCGCAATTCTTCCTGACAGTCTTCCTCCCAGAAATTGCGCAACACTGGGCAGCAGTCACCTACTGTTCCCAGAAATTTCACAATCCCTCTGGAACAACCACCCAAACAGCTAGCAGAAATTGCACAAAATCAACTAGGCAACCTGCTAGGTTCAGAAATTGTGCAATACAATTAGGCAAGCTTCCTTGAGAAAATTGCGTAGTTTGACCCAAGGCAGCCGCTCAGCCCAGAAATTGCACAATCATTGGAGACAGTCACCTATTCCTCCCAAAAAATGTGCAATGCCTCTAGGACAACCATCTCTGCTCAGCCTAGAAACTACGCAAATCCCTCTCCCATGCTTATAGACCAATTCATGTGCCTTCAAGTTGACTGGTTCCCTCCAGGACTGAAAACAATTGATTTGCATGCATGGACTATTTTTCCCAAGGCAGCATGCAAAGGAATTCCTTGATTCAGGGATCTATTTTTAGCAATTGGAGGTTACATGCAAGGATCATTATACAAACCTACTGCCAAGTATCGCTTTTTCCTATATTTGTGGCATGCGCATCCTAACCTCGATTTTATCAAAACTTATGAATTAGACACTACATAGCTCATTCCTCACATCGATCTTACATCTATGACATCCCACATCGCATCTAGGAGTCATCGACACATTCAACTCAGTTGTCTCAGGGTAAGCCTGCTTCGCATGTCTTGCACTACATTTTTGTTGCTTTTTGTGTTTTGGCTTGAGTGAGTGTTGTTTGTTTGATTTCAGTGAACGCTTGCTATTGCTGGCATGCATGTTATCTTGTACAATCATTATTTTAGTTTTCATTTTCATATCACTATTGTCGCATGCATGTTGTCCCATTTTCCGAATCCTACACTTACTTTTTGTATGGATAATCATTCACTCTTGTTTGCACTCATCTCATCATGCATTCAGACTTCTCATGTTTTCAGTCATCCATTGGCCGGTGTGGACTACCATAGCCTGCGTTGTGCCTTGCAAAGCTAGCACTACACATTTCTGAAAGCGAAGGCTCTGCCTTCCCTCTAGAAATTATGCAAGTTTGGCCCAACACTAGCCTCTAGGATTGAATATTGAAATTCTTTGAGGCAGTGTCCTACTGGCCCCAGAAACTATAGAATGCAAATTTTTTGGTTGCATGTCATTGCTGAATGAAATTGTGCATTGTGTAGTTTCAGTCCTTAGCAGGCTAGGCTGGACTATCCATTGCGTAGTTTCAGTAGTCAATTAGCCTCTTGACATCCCGAACTGTATCATCCGCAGCCTTGGTAATCAGTCTACCAGCCTCCCAATGAAAATTGTGCAATCTGCACGGACAGTCACACATGTATGTTTCATGTCAATCCTCCAGTTTGTTTTGGTTTCCAACTGATAGATTTCTTTCCATGGGTGTTGCTATGTCTCTAGGTATCCCAGGTGTCATCCACCTCCCAACAACACATGTACAATGGTTTCCAGGAGAGCAAAGTCAAAGACACCATTAAGAGAAAAACTAGGGATGCAGTCGATCAAGTGTCTATGAAATTCCCTATCCATGAAGACATCAAGTTGTTCATGGACAAGGATATCAAGATGAATGGCAATGACATCACAACGAGTAGCACCATCTGCAAGAGTAGAAGGAATCACACCTGCATGTGATGAATGCAAGAGGAAGGTTTTTGACAGCATAGAGGTGGAGCAAAGCTGCAAGTTCAAAGCAGATCCACTCATGATGAAAGAAGCTTTGGAGATTGAGGCTATGAGGTGATGATGTGACATGAAGATCACGCGAAGGTAGACAAAGAAATATAGAAGGAGTTTCATGTGCTAAAGTAGCAACTCAAGGAAGAACAGGAGTTGCACAGATGAGAAAGTGAGTTGTAGCAGGAACAGGTACATCATGGGTGCAACATGCACAGACAGATGAAATTGTGCCCCTACAAGTTATAGATCCATCCCAGTAGCTAGCATGGAGCAGACGAGGTGAGCAATGTTGTTGATTGCATGCAAGGGAATTGAGCAGCATCCATGTCATTGTGTGCATGCATGCGAGCCCACCCTTTGAGCACACTCACCGAGGCAGAGACAAGAAGCAAATCCGATTGGAGATGAACATGTATTCTGAAAAGTTGATGCACATGGCCACCAACACATGCTTGAAGATCAACACAGAATGTTGGATGGGGTTCCCTAGGGTCAATTTTCGGGCAAAAACCCATTTTTTGGGGCAAAAGCCCAAGTTTTGTTGTATAAAATGTAAAGTCTCTGCAAGTTTTGGTCGCAGAGCGCGTAGATAGTCAAAGTGTCATAAAGGGTTTTACCCTTATTTTATGTAAGTTGAGTTGGCTTTTGAAGATCTACCCATGGTCTATGGACCATGGGAATGTATAAGTAGGTACGTCTTAGAGAGTCTAAGGCATATAGGAAATAATGAAGACAAATGTAATGGGTCAATAGAAGGAAGAGTGAAGAAGACTTAGAGTAGAGAGAGGCCTTGCAGCTATGTGCACAGAGGCCTAGAGTAGAGTCCACAGCTGAGTGCGTGAACCACTACAGCTAAGTGCACAGGGAAGTCTTGAGTCTATAATCTTAATTGAAGTATCAATAAGGATATTATTGTAGAAATTCCTGTGTTTGTCTATTTACTTCTGTTATGAATGAATGCACTTTTATGCTATGATGAATGATGGGTTTATGAGATAATAGTGTATTGATGCATGACTTTACATGATTTATATTGTTATATGAACACAATTGATATTAACTATTTACACAAAGAATATCTTGCTACATGTTAAAGTTATCAAGCACTTAAGCCGATCTAAGTAATTATAGGGTTAAGGGCGATCTTTGATGTGCATAAGTAGTTGATCTGCCTATTCAGGGTCCACGAAAGATAGTCGTAGACCTTTATGGAGGTCTAGAGGCTAATTAAGAGAGATATATTGATAAGCCATAAAGACTTATTGATCTACGCAAAGGAAGGTTTAGGGCATAAAATGAAATTACATGCATCTCTAGGTGTGGAAACTTGGTTCTAGCATCCCCCCATACTGCTTCGGGTGAGACTTCAGTTTGCGCTCTATGGATTTCTGCCAAAAGGGCTAGTAGTGTAGGGATTTGTTTGGAAAAACTAACTCTAAACCTAGATTAGGACCCACTAAGCCAACAAATGGTTCCATTGCTGAGATCGAGATTTGCATAAAGAGGTGTGTGATGTTGCATCACTGTAATCCAACTAAGAAGGAAATTGAGGAGTGATTGGATAGAAAGATCCACGAATTCGCGGTGCAAGAAAATAGAAATCCACGCCTGACAAAAGAACAGTGGTGTGACAGGTATCTGTATACATAGATGCACAAAATTTTCTTATGTTCCTTCTCAATCAAGCTATACGAGTGGATCACTAAATTACCAGATGACCAAGGAAGGTGGAGGCTTGACGGTCCAATAGTGTGGACCTCAGAGCTAGTGCAGAGATTGGAATCCTATGAAGATACGATAACGCGTGCTATCGATCACTGGCTTGATGGCATCATAGGAGGATTTGTGATAGAATTCGTGGTTGATACCTCAGTCAGCTACAGCAAAGCAGAGCGACGCTTCTTCAAAGGACCGCGAGGTAAGTATTTAAGATCTTTGAATACTTGGATTACGATGCTCTTGTGTGAAAAGTGGGTTATGCCATTACTTGATGTTTGGAGCTACGTGAAGTGGAAAGATCTTCAGGGATAGAGGGAGAACATGCCTTGAATATAGCCCGCTGATTGAACCTCCTCTGAGTGACGATGAGGGTGCAGCACAGGTCTCACTAGAGAGCGTTGTCTAGTTAACAAGGCAAGGGTTTCCATGAATACCTCATCTGACCACACCACCTCAACCTTCACCCCCATAGCATACACCTTCACACACACCACTAGCACCTTCGCCACCATTCAATATGTCGAATACAATGAAGTTGTTTGTTTTCAAGGGCTTGAGAAATGAGGATCCATACTAGTTTTGGTTCGTCTCGAAGGCCATGTGGACAACACATAATATTATAGATGATCATATGAAGAAAGTGTAGTTGGTTACTACTCTATAGGATCCCGCATTGACGTGGTACATTAAGTACTGCACTGATAACCTAATGGTGTCACTAGTGGATACTCAAACTACGCTGAATAAGGAATTTGGTGGGCCTAAGTCTGAAAAGAAGTTGGTAGTGGGATTCAAGGAAATCGCGATGAGAATCGATGAAACACCCTAGGAGTTGGATCAGAGACTAAAGTGTGGAATCTGTGAAGCCAATATGGATCTCATAGATAGTCAGCATCAGGATTGGTTTATAGTTGTGCTCCTACCTCACTTAAGAATTGCCTTGTCACAAAAAAAGATAGAGACTCAAGTGAAAGCACTGGAAATTGCAATGAGGTTACATGAGACACCTATCCAAGATGTGACGTTGGGAGTTCAACAGATTCATGCGGAGTTGTAGAATCTCTGTTTGGAGTTTCAAAGTTTGAAAAAGGAGAAAACGGCTTGGCTAGAGGTGCACAAAGAAGTTTGATGCCTGAAGTGTTGTTGGTTTAGTGGGTCCTGACCTAGGTTTAGAGTTAATTTTACCAAAAAAATCCTTACACTACTGGCCCTTTCAGCATCAACCTGTGGAGCACGGACTAAAGTCTCACCCGAACTAGTATGGGGAGATGCTGGAACCAAGTTTCTACACCCAGAGATGAGATTGATGTTCTTTTATACCCTAAACCTACCTTCACAAAGATCGATAAGCCTTTAAGGCTTATCTATATAAATTCCTTTAACTAACCTCTAGACCTTCACAAAGGTCTACGACTGTCTTTCATGGACCCTAAGCAGGTAAATCAACCCCTTAAGCTCCTATGTGACTACTCCTAATTCCATATTTACCCAGATCAGCGTAAGTGTTTGATAACTTTAACATGAAACAAGATATTCTTGGCGTAAACAATTACTATTACTTGCATTCATATAACAATATAAATCATGTAAAGTTGCACATCAATATAGTATTAATTTATAAACCCATCATTCATCACAAAATAATAGCGCATTCATTCATAATAGAAGGAAATAGATAAACACAGGAATTTCTGGAATGATCTCTTTATTAATACTTCAGTTCTTCTTACAAACTCAAGACTTCCCTGTGCACTCAGCTGCAGGGGTCCGTGCACTTAGCTACAGACTCTACTCTAGGCCTCTCTGAACACAAATGTAGAGCCTCTCTTCTACCCTAAGACTTCTTTGCTCTTTCTTCTACTGACCCATTACTTTCATCTTCATCCTTTGTTATTTTCATTAGACTCTCTACCACTCTCCTACTTATACAATCCCATGGTCCACGGACCATAGGTAGGTATATACAAGCAAACACAACCTACATAAAATAAGGGTAAAACCATTTATGATACTTTACTATCTACGGAGACTTTACACTTTTTATACAACAAAACTTGGGCTTTTGCCCCAAAATTGACCCTAGGGGACCCTGTCCCAACAAGACCCCAACACAGATATCGTGACTCACCCCTGAGTCACTTTGCTAGTGTGAAGATCTTACTACAAAGACCTCCAAACTCTATTTGTGCTACTACTACCTTAGTCGCGCTCTATGTGGCTACCTCTTTGATCTGCTCCACCAGCTGCTCTGTTGCTAGTCATGCAATGTTTTCCTTGATGCACTGTTGTGTTCTCTGTAGGCTTGCCAACGTCTCCTCAATGTTGGTGGAGATAACATAAGCCTCATCTAGCCAAGGCCCCAATCTGGCCTTGAGGACTACCTCTTTCCTCTGCACTGCTTCCACCTGTTCAAGTAGTTGTTTCACCTCATGCAGCTTGGCCAATCAATGTGCTATAACGACGGTGCATGCCGTCACTCTCGCTTCATCATGCCACTGGTGCAATTCACAGGCTTCTGTGTTTAGCCTTTGCAGGTTAGGATCTTCCTGTAGTGCCATGACGACCTCCATGGACTACTCAAAGAGTGCGGTGCAATCCACCACCGCAGCATCCAATGTTGTGACTCCATCCTTTACAGCTGCTTCATTGTTCCCTGACCTCTGGTGGAGTTGAAGGCTGTGACTTCAACTCTAGCTTTGTAATTTTTAGGCTTAATTCAAATTGAACCTTCGCCACCTTCGTTTTCGGGTCACGCACATGTATTGCCAACTTCTTGATCTTCGCCTCCAGCGGTGCTTCCTCTGGGATATGCATTTCATGGACTGTTCTACATGCCTCATCACCACAGCTGCAGTGTGTTCATTTTGCACCTAAACTTTCTTCCATGCTTCTAGCGCTATTGTTTTCTCCACAAACATCTATTCGTTGTTGACCTTGTAGTCATTGATCATGCTCAGCGCGCACTGCTCTCAAGCCTTAACCTCTACTATCACACCTGCTTGCAGTGTGTGAAGGAACTCATTGGGGAGCACGACCAAGTTGAGGCCAATATTCTTCAAGGAGCTGACAGTAGCTTTGTCAGTAGCCGCCTTCACGCTCAAGGCTCCATCAGGGAGCATGATTGCCTAAAGATCCATTAATCGGACCATCTTTGATGCTTGATTGGTCCCCAGTGCCAAATTGGTTGATGCAGCACTGCTCTGTCCAGCACTTGCTGATCCAAAATGGATCTTGGATAAACATCTAAGTCTAAAAGACTTCATATAAGAGGTAAAAGGTGCTAAATGGCACAAATCCTTCGTAAATCTGAGTTGGATAAAGAAAAGGGTCAAAGGCAGAGTTTTATATAAATATCGCTTCGGAAAGGTTCCAAAGGGAGGACTTAAACCAAAGGCTGAAGACACCCCAATTTTCGATCTCCAACATATCGCATTGGAGGAAGGCCTTCGTGCGGCATTGGAACCCTTGGTAAGCCAAAATGCGATATGATGATATTGTGATGAGCGATGATGTGATCACATCGGGACCATTGGATCGCGAGTTTGATCGGATGGTGAAAGCTAAGAAGCCACCAGAGGTTGGGGCAATGGCAAAGGGGTCATTCCCCAAAGAGATGAGCACACCAGAGTTGCAGAGCATAGAAGGTCAGAGAGTCGTAGAGCTAAGGATTTCATAGAGTGCCACCAGAGGTTGGGAGGATAGTCAAAGAGCCACCAGAGGTTGGAGGCTTGATAGAGGCATAACCACCAGAGGTTAGAGGCAGAGCCTTAGAGCCAAAGAGGTCAAAGTAGACTGCTAAGAGCCATGGAGCTATAATGAAGTTGCAGAATAGAAAAGAGGAGTTTTGTTTGCGTTTAGCCATACACAATGTGATTTGTGATATGTTGATAAGCGATATAGCGATATTGCTAATAGCTGATGAGGCACCAATCAGAGTGATCGGAGGTCAGTAAATTGGATCGCAATGATACAAAGGGGCCAATGCACCATGCGATGTACGATTGTGATACGCAATCGAGGTACAAACCCGATAAGGATTATAAACATGATTTCATATTATTTGAAGTTCAGGCTTAAGGCCCATGATTTGTTTTGCATGCATTTTCTAGTGTGTTTCCGTTATTTGGCTATTTTAGCCAAAGGAAGGTAAAGTGATCGGGTGGCCATGCCCACTAGTTCCTTTCCATTTGTAAATGGATTCTTGTAATGAAACAGTTCGTCTTCAATGATGGAGGCAACTGTAACTGAGGTATTACAAAATGCACAGGGAGCTCAATTGATGGGGCGGCTAAAGGTTGTTGAGATTCGCTTGGGGTTCGAGCGAACCACTGATAACATAGAGAGGCAAATTTATCCTCAGGAGAAGCGTAGAGAAGCCAAAGGGGCTCAGAGATGTTTTAATGTTGAGTGTAAGCCTAGAGGAGGAAGTCTGCGCAGTCAGGGTGACTTAGAAGCAGAGGGTCACTTGGAGGTCAAGCGAAACCAGAAGCTCATGAGAGCTAGAGCCAAGAGCCAAAGCTAAGAGCTAGAGCTAAGAGACATAAGCCAAGAGCTCGAGTCAAGAGCCAAAGCCAATAGCTAGAGCTAAGAGCCAGAGAGCCAAGAGCTAGAGCTGAGAGCTAGAGCCAAGAGCCAGAGCCGAGAGAAGAGGCAGAAGCCACTAGAGGTTGGAGGTAGAACAACAAAGAGATCAAATGATCAAGCTATTGTTGATGTCCAAAGTGTGTTGAAGATAGAAGAAGGAATTCTAGAGACAGTAAAAGAATTCTGAGGGAGTTGATGCAAGCTAGAGCTCAAGATAGATCAGAGCGATGACTGAAGGAGTCTAGTCCAGAGAAGCCTAGATCTGTCTATAGAGTAAGGACAACTAGGGGTAAGATGGTATTCTAAGCCTGTAGGTACAGTTGTAAACCTATGGATTTAAGTGTGGAACTTGTAAAAGAATTTAAGCGATAATCCCAAAGAGCCTAATCGACTTGATTAGAGGTCAAGGAGACGTAGCCCAAGATATCAGGGTGAACTCCATATTATATTATTGTCTCATGTGTTTACTTATTTACTGCATTGTATTTATTGTTATGTGTGTTTTACATCAGCATAAGAAAATGTACATAAGCACTTGAACAGTCTAAAAAAAACACAAGCATACACCTCTTTCAAGCACTTTTAATTCTGCAAATTATCAATCATAATATAGATCTTGGGAATATATAAGCTTTGGAGTGGGAGAGGTTCTTGTAAGCATGATAAGAAGCCTTTAGGCCCCATTTCAGATCACCTGCCTAGATTCAGGATGTCTGGATTTGTAGCTCGTGCAGATCCTTTTGTATGATTCAACATTTTTGCTATTGTATCCTGCACCTTGTCACTAATTTCGTCCAAGTCACCAGCCATCAAGGTAATTAGATCTAGCGACGACTTGGTGGCTTTCAACTTCTTTCATTGTCCTTCCTTTCCCTACTCCCTATACTGCTTCACTCGGAAGGGAGTGCTCTCCTACTGATCTCCACCGCCCTACTTTGACCACTCTTCTTCCTTCATTTGGCGCGAACGGGATTTCTAACTTCTTTCAAAGCTGTGTTCTTCCTGCTCTACCTATTCCTTTGCGGTGCACTCTACTTCTACCCAAGCCTTCTCCTCAGCCTTTTTCTTTTGCTTCTCAGCCAACTGCTGAACCTTTTGTCTGGCCACTTCCTTTTTCTTTTTCACCACGGACTTGCTAGTCCCAGTGGCCACATTGGAGGTGGAATTCCACTCTATTGGCCAATGCTTGATGACCTCTGCAATAGCGTCATCCATTGCCAGGTAAGGTAAGTCGAACCATTTTTGCTCGGGGTCCCTTCATGCCCAAATGTAGACATGGTAGAAGTTCGCTTTGAACTCCACATACCCTGAAAGTTCCTCGAACACAGTTGGTGACAACTGTGGCTTTTGGTTGATGTCCATGCAAATGCTCGCCTCCATCAGCACCCAAAATATTTTACTCTTTGTGACCCGCGCAACATCTTTTGTGGCCCACAGAGATGCAAACTTTTCTGCTTTTGGTAAATCCTTCTCCACTGGAGGAAACTAGTTTTCCTCCAGCAACTCCCATGCAATGAGAACAATTAAGATCAACAACCATGAATAGTGAAAGGTCTTACTATCATCTTGTACCTCTATGCAGTTTGTGAGGAACTTTCTACATAAGTATCATTCCTAGTTGAACTATACACCCTCCACGCACTAAGCTGCTAATGAAACAATTGGTGTCAACACCTCATTCGTATAACACTTTCTCATCACCTTGCCAGCCAAAATTTGCGTGGAAACCTTCACTGCGGGGTCAATAATGTTCGTAATCGAATAGCCGCGTGGCTTTTTGACAAGTTTAAACTTGTCCTTCATCTTCTTGGTGAGGTTGCGCTCGATCATTTTTCCACCAAATGCCTTGGCCAGATTCATTCCAGAGTGTGGTAATAATGTGATCCAATGGATCAGCATATCAGTGATGGGAATCAGCTCATTCAGCCACAAGCACCCGTCGTGCACCAGGCACATCAATTTCTTAATGGCCATTAGATTTATCATGGCGCAGTGGTAATGGGGCACCCACAACAAGTTCAGCGACCCTAACTTGTGAACTCCGCGAATCCATTCCACTGGTTCCAATGATGTGACACCAGACTCCTTGTAGAAAACCCTCCTCATTAAGGTTTTAGTGGCAAGGTGGGTGAACTGCTTGTGGTCTGCCAAGTCCCAATCTTCTAGTTTCAAGTGTGGGATCTGTACCAAGAACGAACCTTCAAAAGTTATATTCTCTGACAGAAGGGGTGTGTTAAGGAGGAAGTGTCCCTCATCTGGGACCTTTAGGACCTTTACTTTACCCTTGCGTGGAGGGGTATACTCCGACAACCTAGAAATAGGGTCCGCCCCCTCAACTACAATATCTTCCATGCCTTCCTCTACCTCCAAATCCACCACTTTCCCCTTCTCCTTCGTGCTTAGATTTTCTTGTCTCTGAGCCTGTGTAGCTGCATGCTTCCTTGGTGACTCACGCACTGGCATTAACTTCTTTTGCTTATCCTTATTCAGCTTGGGACCTCTCTCGTTGGTGTAGGTTTTGGCCTAGACAACCTCAGTGTCGTAGGCACTGCTGCTGGAACCTCCATACTCATCACTTATGGACTAGCTCCCTCAGAGGCAATTGCTCGCCCAGTACTTGCATTTTTTGTGGGACTTGGTCCTAACATGATGTCATGAATAATTTTTCTGTCTGACTCAGGATATGGATCAAACACACGACTTGTGAGAAAATCCTCAAAGAACTCATGGTTCATGCACAACAGACAAAACAACAAAAAAATTCTCAGAACGGAAAGTGTTTCTCATTACACAACCATGCGTATTTTATAGGTGAATTCGAATTCAAATTCGACTGTTCCCACCAAAATCCATCCATAAATGCAAGATTGGTGGTAGATTTCAAAAGATTTCACTCTTAATTTTAGCCTTAAATGCCACCCCCCACTCCTTTTAACTGTCTCTTAGAAGTCAAATCATGAACAATGATGGTAATGGTCACTTTTTGGCTGCGTTGCGTGGTCTCCATCCCTATAGCATAACTCCCTCCACTATTCTTCTGGTGCTATGACATCCTCCTGTTTCATGCAGACTTCTTATCATGCATCTCTACAACCTGGGAAGTGTAGTTTATAGTCCTGTGCCTCCTTCTAGCTACGTGGAGTGCTAAGACCGTGCTTGCATCATGTAGTCAATGGGCCGGATCCTCCGTGTATGGCTTCAATCAGCTTCCATTGACCTTTCCCGAAAATGGATATCCATTCAATTTCACAAGCTAAATTGCTCCACCATCGGTAGTCTCTTTGATCACATATGGCCCCAGCCAGTGCATTTGAAATTTTCCTAGAAACTTATCAAACTTATTTTCATATAATAAAACTAAATCTTTTGCCTTGAAGGTGCACAGTTTGATGTGCTGATCGTGCCAATATTTTTCGCATTCCTTCTAAAACTGCTGATGGAATCTAGCCAAAAGTCTATCTTCCTCGAGCTCTGTCAGCTGCGCAAGCTGCTATTCTAAGGCTCTGTGGCCAACCATCCCTGTGAATGTTTCTATGCATAGACTAGGTATGATATACTCCATAGGCATCACAACCTCTACACCATAGACCAACCTAAATGGTGTTTGACCAGTAAGCTTCTTATAAGTAGTTCTATAAGACCATAACATAGCTGGTACGTGCACGTCCCAATAATTCCTATGCGCATTGAAAACCTTTGGCAGTGCATTCTCCAATATCTTATTAAATGCGTCAACCATCCCATTGGCTTGAGGATGATATGGCGTAGCCTTCTGATGATAAACTTGGAATTCTTCTATTAGCGTGTTGATCGTTTCATTAAGGAAATGCGCACCGCAATCACTCATTAAAATCCTCAGGCAACCAAAGCTGATGAACACATATTCAAACAAAAATTTTGTTGTTGTTTCCCCTTTACAATCCTTTACAGGTTGAGCTTCCGCCCATCTGGTCAAATACTCGGTCATGGTGATGATATACAGAGCACCTGTCTTTTTGACTAGAGGCTGAATCGGTCCTACAAAATCAATTACCCATTTCTCAAATGGTTGTAATGATACCTGGGGATTCAAAGGCATCCCATCCCTCCATGATGTCCTACCATTTATCTGACATGCATCGCACACCCTATAATATGCTTTGGAATCCTTATGCAGCATCGGCCACCACAACCCAGTGCGTAAAATCTTCTGTGCTGTTGCTTTTCTTAGATAATGGCCTCACACAACTCCTCCATGAGCTTTAGCAAGGATACTATTTCATTCAAAATCAAGCACATAACGTCACAATATCTTGTTTGAGCCCATCTTATATAAATGACCTACTATAATAGAAAAGTCTGTTGCACACACCACTAATTCCTTTTTTTGTTGACTAGTGTCTCCTTCTGGAGCCGTTCTCGTAGTTAGGAATTGGATAATGTCTTAAAAGTGATTGTCTACTACACGCACCACAAAGAGTTGCACGTCAGGCAGTCCTTCCTCCAAATTGGTAGGCTGCTCTCTTGTTTCAATATGCGATAGATGATCTAGCCCTGCATTCAATCACCCTGGCTTCACAATTACTTCAAAATCATACTCCTGAAACAACATCATCCATCTGCATACCCCCCCCCCCCCCCCCAACACAGGCTTGTTGGCTAGGTACTTTATTGCATAATGGTTTGTATACATCTTAAAATGTCCACCTAGTAGGTAATGTTTGAACTTCTAGAGCACGTACACCATAGCCAAACCTTCATGCACATGAAGCTCCTTCTTCCAATCCAGGAAGACTAAGATCAGCACGATGACCATTTTCTCCTTCAATTCATCCAAAATCCACTAACATTCCTCATCCCTACAAAATGTAGCGTCTTTATTTAGTAGCTTTTCCATCGGTGCAGTAATCTGGTCATAACTCTTGATGAACTTCCAATAGTATCCAATATGACCCATTGTTGTGCACAACTGTTTAACACTTCTTGGCACCTCCAAATTAATTATGAATGCAAACTTAGTAGGGTCCACCATTAAGCCTTACCTGCATACCACATGACCTAGCAAGATTCTGAATGGGACACAAAATAAGCACTTCTTCAAGTTTAGCGTGATATGATCCCTTCATCATGTATCCAGAATCAAGCACAAACTAGCTACATTGCATTTTACCTATCCAAACACTGTCCAATCATCAAAATATACCTCCAAGAACTTGTGAATGAACTCTTTGAATGCCACAATGACTACGCGTGAGACGATTGTTGGTGCATTCTTAAGTCCAAAAGGCATTATTGTATACTAAAAGCATCCCCACTCAGTTGCAAAGGTAGTTTTACTCCTGTCTTCTGGCGGGATCTCTGGCGGGATCTTTATCTGATAGTATCCAGAGAACCCATTAGTAAATGAATAGGCCTCCTCCCACCAACATTATCCACGACTTCATCTATAAATGGAGTTGGAAAAGGATCATGAATGCAAGCACCATTTGATAGAACACATGGCCTAGTAGCCCTTGAAATAGACTATGGGTTGCAGTAAAGCTGGAGTTTGTGTTGCCTCGGATGGCCTAAGAATCCTTGTCGATGAATGACAGGATATACGGTAAAGCCTAGAGGTGGTTTTCTCTCCATTGGGCCTAGTAATCATGGGTTTGGGATATGTAGTGAATCTTGGAGAGTGGGTCTTGGTTTAGGGCCTAGTTATCTAGTTTTGGATTGCAATAAAGGCTGAGAGACTAAGAGATAGGAAAATTCATCTTAGTGTAGGTGGAGAAATCCGGTGGCATCCATGCATGTTTTGCCTAGTTATTAGGTGGAGATCATGGTAAAGCTGGTTATGATGTGTTCATTTTTTTGGCCTAGTGATTCGGGATGGATTATGGTAAAGCTTGGTTTCTATTGATGAGGGTGAGGTGGTTTAGCCTCCATATGCCCTGGTTGAGTTATTTTGGTTTGAGTTCCATATTCATGCTTCAAATATGGCATGGGGGTGAATGGCTGAAGAGAGATTTGGTTCAGCCATTTTATGGTCGGGTGGAACGTGGTAGTCCCATCTTCGGTTGGTGGATTGCATTGATTAATGAGAGATTCATTCCCTTAATTTCTATGTGGAAATGTACTGATGTATATATGGATTTTGATGGCTAATATGTTTATGGTATTTATGTTCCTATTATGTTGGTTATATGTACATTTTGTGATAGAAGCTATGTATGGCTCTCAACATGTTTTTACTTGTAATTGAATGGATATGGTATCGATGACCTAATAATTATAAGGCAGCAAATGGCATGAGGGGAAACTGGTTCATAGCGATTCTCAGATAAGTATGATATGTTTTATGAAATTCTTGTCATGGCTAGTAGGGATCTGGTTAAGGTCTTGATCAACTTATTGCTTTTGCATCATTGTTTCCCTGTACTTTACTTGATTTTTAGCTTTCATTCCATTATGGGCACTGGCCTGGGCCCTGGGCCTAAAAAAGTGGCTTAAATCCTGGGTTCGCTGGTACAGAACTCACAACTTTAGTACATAGTAACTGGCAGTCAGACCTTTGAGAGCAATTTTAGGTCTCTAGTCGATCCCTTGCCTATAGCATGTGAGAAACTATGGCCTAAGAGGTCTAGAAAAGTAGTGGGACCCAGGGACAAGTTGTCTGAGTGGTTGAATTTTCTTTTGAGGGTTTTTTTAGTGATGTTGGATGAATGTGTGTGATGTTCCATCGATTCCACTTCCTTACGTTCACCTAGGAGGTTGAATCTAATCATAGTAGCATCTCATGTCATGTTTACCCTAGTTGGCATGGTTACTTGGGTGGATGTGGGAGGAGGGTGTTACAGAAAGTATTTTCAAAAAACTATTTATGAGAAGGAAAGTTTGACAATACTACATGCACTAAAGAAATGGCGAACTTAATTAATAGGAAGACACTTCAAGGTAAAAGTACATCATGATAGTCTTAAATACTTTTTGGAACAAATATTATATTCAGAAGAGAAGCAAAGATGGGTCACAAAGATGTTGGGTTATGACTTTGAAATCATCTACAAAAAAGGGAATAAAAATGTTGTTGCAGATGCACTCTCAAGAAAGGATGACAATGTGGAAGCATTTTTGTGTTTCATTTCTATTATCTAACCTGATTGGATAACTGAAGCAAGGGATAAATGGAAGAATGACGAATACGTGTGGACACTCTTTCAAAAGTTGTAGCAATATCTGAACACATATAATACATTTAGCTATAAAATTGATTTATTATGGTACACATATCACTTACATATTTGTAAGAATTCTCAACTCAAGAAAAATATTCTTTTGGAATTGCACACCTCCCCCTTAGGAGGGCACTTAGGATTTTTAAAAACTTACCACATGATTAAGAAGATTTTTTTTGGGTGGCATTAAATCAGATATTCAGAATTTTGTGGCGGAATGTTTGGTTTCCCAACAAAATAAATTTGAGACAATTAAGACCCAAGGTCTATTACAACCTTTAGCCATTCCAAGTTAGTGTTGGGAGGAGGTCTCAATGGATTTTATTGTAGGATTACCCAAGTTTGAAGGAAAGAGTGTCATCATAGTGGTACTTAATAGGCTTACCAAGTATGCACACTTTTGTGAATTATCTCATCCTTTTAAAGCCAGTACAGTTGCTACTGCATTTATGGAAACAATTCAAAAGCTACAAAAAACCCAAATATTACTTAAAGTGACATAGATCCCATTTTCACTAGAATTTTTTTGATGGAACTATTTTTCTGTCTTTGTACTTAATTAACTCATAGCTCATCTTATCATCCTCAATATGATAGGCAAAATAAGATAGGGAATAAATGTTTGGAAGGATATATTCGTTTCTTTGTATTTGATAAAAGAATACAATCTGTCAAGTGGTTACCTCTAGCTGAATGGTGGTATAAAAGTTCCATCCATACTGCATCAAAAAGGACCCCACTTATGGCACTTTACAAATATATTCCACCATCCATCACATCATCTTTAAGAGAAAATTCTAAGGTTAAAGTAGTGGGAGATCACATCGGGCATCAAAAACAAGCTCTCAACTCTCAAATGATAACCTCACTCTAGCGTAACAACGAATGAAACAACAGGCAGATCAGCATCGAAGTGAAAGAATTTTTGATGTAGGTGACTGGGTATTCTTATGACTACAACCATACAAATGTCTCTCAATCAAGCTAAGAAGGATAATAAATTATCACCCAATTATTATGGTCCATACAAGGAGTTGCAAAATATTGGTACTATGGCATGCAAGTTGAGTTGCCTACATCTTCTCGAATACACCCAATTTTCCATGTTTCATGCCTAAAGAAGGTTATCGGTGACAATATCCCAGTTCAAACATTGTTTGCATAACTTAACGAAGAAGGAAAAATCATATTTGATCCTGAATAAGTCACAGAAACGAAAACCCTATAGTCACATAATCGATTAATTTCAGAGTATCTCATTAAGCGGAAGAACTTACCCATTGAAGATTCCACATGGGAGAATGAAAATTTTATACAAAAGCATCCAAAACTACTCAAGCATTGAGGAAAAAACTTATTTGAAGGAAAGGGGCATGTCAGGTCCCTATAATATTATTGCATCCCCATTATTTTTATTGTTAGTGTAGCCCCCTATTGTTTATTTTTGTGCGCATGTATCCCCCATGTGTTTATTGTTGTGCCCCATAGAAGCCCACTATTGTTATTGTTGTGCCCTTACATTGTTATTATTATGTAGGCTCTTATTATATTGTGATGCCTTAGACTCCTATATATATCAGGGAGGTCTTATCATTTGAATTATCCAAGAATTGTTCATTTATGTAATTTAAAGGAGGTTCCCCCTCGAAGAGGATAATTTTTAAGTCATTGATCTATCTTTTGTTCTCTTTTATGAGCTGGTTGCATAAAAAAGGTCCCTTACTGGATAATTCTAGAGAGGGACATTGTAGCCGATGACTATCACTTATCAATTAAACATTTTCAATTGTTAAATTATATTCCTTTTAATCCATAGAAACTAAATCTAATCTAATCCATTTAAATTCGCATTGTGATCTTGAACTTGGGAGGTCCCTTTCATGTTTTCCAATTTCATTCATATATGGAACTCAAGAGGAAACTGGACCAATCATTTCAAGAAAGAAATCCCATTCATCCATAAATATTATTATGTAAACAATATCGCCGATGTGAAGAATTATTTCC
Source organism: Pinus taeda (assembly GCA_000404065.3). Taxonomy (NCBI): domain Eukaryota; kingdom Viridiplantae; phylum Streptophyta; class Pinopsida; order Pinales; family Pinaceae; genus Pinus; species Pinus taeda. The sequence goes on along the minus strand of APFE031677373.1, from coordinate 284,736 downwards.
ATATGCCATAAATGCACTTCCCTTTCAATTGAATCTATTACTTGTAACACTCTTCGTTGGACATAATTATTGGAAAAACATCACATTGTGTTTTTTTCCATGTCCATATATGTAATTAATTGCATAGCTCCATCCCACTTCATCACCAAAAAATTTGTGTAAACAAGATATTATAGGAAAAATACCATCAGTGACAGGGTATGGGTGAATCTTGGATCAAGCCATGCAATATTAACTACTGGATGAAACCATTTGGCATGGAAGTTGATACAATTGGCAATGTTAGCTTCAAATATTTTTAGTGTACATATTGAGGCCTTTAAGAATCAATATAAAACACTAAATCCATCCCTTTTCACCAAAGTAATTATTCAATTTCACAACAGTCAATATAAGACAAAACAATATCGTGTGATCGGTGGAATTTTAATTGTTTTCGAAAATGCATTATATATTAAGTTGAGATGATATTTTAGTGTAAATAATGGTTTCATTCTCTGCAACCATGAGGAATAATGATATTTGTATTTTCACGAAGTCCTACTTTTATCATTAGGAGGAAATTTAACCACCATTGCAGTTGACATTCGATGCACTATGAGAGGGTTTTGCAATTTGGTAAGGCAAGCTACAATTTTGGTTAGTCACAAATCATAACCACAGATATTAAAGACAAGAGGGACCAATCCCATTATTATTTGTGCCATCAATTTGTGATAGCGTGATTTGCCTATGTTACTATGCCATTGAATTGGTTTCAAATCACAATGTTGAATCTCAAAGGACAGAATAATGAGTCCCATTTTTATCTATGCCAACAATTTATAATAGGAGAAGGTCGCCATTTGGGAATGCGATTTGCACAATTTTCCTTTATTCTTTGCAACTGAAGAAAATATTTCCTCCTTAGTATGCAATTATTCATAGGGACAACTTGCTTATTTTATATTAAGTGTAGAGGAGCCTCATCATTTGCGACCTCGACATCTATTTCCCCCTGGTCTCTCTATTTCTAATACCTTGATGCTTTCCCTATGTTCCCTTTTCATTCTTTATTTTTCCGTCCATGGATTTTCTTCGTAATCTGATTGTTAAGGCTATCAAAATCAATCTTGGAACTACTTACAACTATGTGGGTATTTGGCATGGCGACCATGACAGAGTGGATATCATTCCCAATGGATAGCTAAATAAGACTACCACCCTTTATGGTTGCCTTCATAGAAAATGAATTCCTCATTAGAGATCCTCCAAAGAAGAAAGTTGCTTCTGACCTTGCAAATATAATCTTTGATGCCAAGAGGTTAATTGATAGGAGTTTCTCTGATTCTTTTGGCCATACTAACAAATTCCTTTGGCCTTTTTATATTCTTTTTGGATCTAATGATGAGCCCTTAATAAAGTTAATATGTAAGGAAAAGAGAGAACTTATATGGTCGAGGAAAATCATCAACGTTATTACCTAAGATGAAAATGATTTCCAAATTATACCCAGTGGTCACGTGAATAAATTTGTCATTATTGTTGCTAGTTGTCATAAAAATTCCTAGAGGTAAGTCACTAAGGACACTAGAAAGATAGTAGGCTTTGATGCGTTGAAAATATTTAATGATAGAACTACTATTATAATTGCATATGCATTTGAATTGAAAGCTTTTTCATTAGAGAATGGTGAGAAAATACCTATCTTAGATTCGGGGGGAGTAATATTTTATTCTTGGTTGTAGATATGGGTGACACCAACAAATTAGTTAATTCAATAATTCTTATATATGTAGCTAATGGCTGATAAAAAAAATGCTTTCATAAATGAATAATGACCTTATAGATACCTACCACAATCAGATAACTCAATTATACACTAAAACCTTGAAACTTTTTAACTTGGAAACTCAAATCCTAATTCATGAAAAAACAAATAATAACTATCATCAAAGTTTTCCTCAAATCCACATGTTCCTGTAAAAACATTTGGTACTAACTCATAATATTTAAATTCATAATCTTATGGCCTTTGAATTTTTGGCTCTATACATCAAAGGCTCTACCCAAGTATCATATTGTTTGGGGTCTTTCTTGTGAGCTATATAATACTTCAATGTAGGATGTCTCTTCTAGCCACTAGACTGACTGTTTTCTTGACCACATGTTTTCCATATTTTTTTGTCCAAAATTCTTCTCACAACCTTTAAAAGGAAATGATCCACTAGTTAAAAAATCAAAGTAAACATCGTGGAAATATCACTATGAAGTGTGATTCTGTAAGATTTGCACAAAAGCTACATATTGAAGTTGTCATAAAGGTGTTTCGTAATTTGTGGTATTGTTGCTAGGGCTAATATAACTTTGGTTCATGAGGTTGTTGTCACAAAGGTATGTTTGCATCTAATTACCCTTAGAAAGTTGATTGACTACACATGCTACAAACCATCTGCAAAATGAAGATGAGGATAAAAAACAACATGCATGTATAAAAAATGTGCTTTGTGATACTATGATACACCATATATTTCAATGATACTTGGCCACGACCAAGTCATGTAGTATGAAATTAAAGCCTTGAAATGAAAAGGGGCCCCAAAATTTAAATTCAAGGGGTGAAATTTTTGGGGGGTGTTGTAGCAGCTACAACACCAAGTTATTATTATAAGTATTGACTCTAACCCTAATCTTCTTTGGCTTGATTAGGAGCTTGATTTACTAGATTCAAAAGAAACTCTAAATACTAGACCAAGAATTTATTTGCTACTCAGTTAATCAAGATTTGTAGTTCCCAAGAACTTATAGTTTGTAATGGAATAACCATGTTTCCAAAGGTGAACCAGACAGATTGTAATTGTTATCACATGTAAAAATTTCATTAAAAATAGCTCTCTTGGGGTTATAATTTTTAAGTTCTACTAAGTTTTAATTCACGCTGCATTTTAATTTGGAAACACTCATTTTCAAAGATATAGTTAAAAGGCACTGCCAAATTAAAGGGTAGTGAATGGTGAATCTGATAAAGGTAGTGTTGGCTTATATGGGTTTGACCCAGGTTCAGAAGAATTATTTAGCCAAACAAATCCCACAGCTACTAGCCCTTTCGGCAACAGCCTCGCAAAGCACAGACTGAGGTCTAACTCGAGGTAGCAGGGGAGGGTGCTGGAACTAGGTTTCCGCACCCTGAGGATATCTTAGATGTGGTTTGGGGCTCGCACGCTATTCTGTAGCTTCACGCTACACTGGATCCGCGCAGATCGGAATACCTTTCTTGCGTTTATTACGGATTTAAATCACTTATTATTGGTTTGATCTAGTTAAAACGGTCTTTAACCAAACATTTATTACTTTTGGTTACTTCGTGCATCAAGATTAATCCAGTTCACATGAATTCATCCATAGCAAATGCAGAAATCATAACAGTTCATCTATCATAAAAGAGTACAGTTGCAATCAACATAGAATTCAGAAGAAACTTATCTTTATTATCAATCTTCAACAATACATCTAGATCTACCCTGGGCACTCAACTGCACGGGTCCACGCACATAGCTATGGACTTTCCAAGCCTCTACGCACACAGCTGCAGAGCCTCTACCTTCTACCCTACTCCCTCAACTCAAACCTACAGACGCTTTCAAGTTATTTCCTTTCAAAACCCATTACATTCCATCTTTTTCCAAAACTCCTTTTCTTCATGGAGTCTCGCTCTATTTACACTTTCCCTTGCCCTGCGGTCCCTCCACGGGCTGACTCTATTACTATTTCTTTACATTATCTTTGGGTGGACTACCCTTTGACTCCACCTACTATAGTTCACGCTCCGCGCTTTCCATAAAGTCTTTTACCCTAATATTACCCAAAATTCCAGGCTTTGCACCCCATACTCGTTCTGCGGGGTTTGCGCTACCCAATAGTCCCCCAACACAATCATCGTGACTCATCCTGAGTCACTTACTGGCATAGCTGGATGCTCAGTCTTGGCTTCGTGGTTCACCTTTCATTGAGTGGCACTCATCATCTAGCTACTCCCACTTTGTCTCCCTCAACGCTTTTCCGGCTTTGGTGTTTCTACCCTTTCTTCACGATCGATGATGCTCATTCTTCTCTGCTCGGTTAACATAGAACAATCGTCCGAGGATTTTAGTGCAAGCAGGGTAGCCACATACAACACCTCCTAGTACCAATGTAGTCCTTTCCGACCGACGTATCTTCTCTTTGCACCATCCGCTGCAACCTGTGTTGCAATTTTACGAGACCCTGGCTGTTGTCTGCTGGATCCCACTCATCAAAAACCATCAGAGGCAACATAGTGACTGCATATTCACCTATGGTCACCATCTGTCCCTCCTTTTATTGTTATGTTGTAATGCGCCATCTTTCCCCTAGGTGGGGTGACGACATCCGGACCAATTCTACTTCGCATTCCCTGTTTTCTGGTATATCCCTTGTTAGTAATACTGTAGCCTGCGGGAGACCCGCAGCTGGTAATACCAGATTCCTTAGAGAGTCCTACCCTCCATTTGGCCATATTACTACCTTCAAGTGCTTTCTAGGTGCAGAGATGCTGAATAGGTCCATCTATATTTCCAAAGTGTAGGTTTCCCAGTGGATTCCCCATGGTGATTTATAAGCCATGCAAACTTCAAATGCCTGGATTGCTGCGCATTCTAGCTTGTGTAACCTTCTCGTGTGAAATTTGTGGTCGATAATTTAATATCTGGTTTGTTCTTTGGCTCTTAATTTCCTACCACCTGCTCATTTTTGCCGTAATGCATCCATCTTGTCATGAATAGTGGTATTAACGGTCATCATTTCTTGGAGCGGCGCACCAGTGTGGCTCTGTCCACAGAACCATGCACCTGATTCTTGGCCAATTGTACATGTACCCTGATATCAATGCATCTTTTCCTCAGAATAATTTATCATCCCTCGCTCTCTTTCAATTGGTTGGAGCGGTGACACTCTTCATGGAGCGATTAGTCAGGTGGTCGGCTTGCCCGCATAGAGCTTCAAGCGACTGCCATTCACTCTTCCCAGGAAGGGGTCTCCGTTGAGCTTGGCCAGCTGAAATGTGTCCCGATTAGTTACTTCTTTAATGACATAAGGCCCCAACCAATGCATACGGAGTTTACCTGGGAATTTTTCGAACTTATTGTCATATAACAATACGAGGTCATCCTTCTTGAATGTGCACACCTTGATATGGCAATCATGCCATGCTTTCTCGTGCTGTTTTTATATTTGCTAATGAAATTCCGCTAGAAATCGTTCCTCATCCAGTTCATCGAGTTCTTCGAGCCTTTCCTCCAAAGCCCCACGATCTGCCATTCCTGTAGTTGCTGCAATCCGTAGGTTGGGCACGATATACTCCATCGACATCACGGCCTCCTTACCATAGACTAGTTGAAATGGTGTCTGGCCTATCAACTTTTTGCACGTGGTTTGGTATGCCCGTAGCATAGCAGGGATGCACAAGTCCCAATCATTCCATCACGCATTGCAGATCTTAGTCAGTGTGGTTTCCAAAGTTTTTTTGAATGCCTCAACAGTGCCTTTTTCTTACAGATGGTATGGCATGCTTTGTTGGTGATATATTTGGAATTCCTCAATGAGCGTGTTGATGGTTTTTCTCAAAAAATGCATCCCTTGATCTCTCATGAGAATCTTAGGACACCCACACTTGGTCAACACATTCTCGAACAAGAACTTTGCTACTGTTGCAGTTGTGCAATCCTTAACTAGTTGTGCTTCTGCCCATCAGGTCAAGTATTCTATCGTAGTGATGATATAGCACACGCCCGTCTTCCCTCGCGATTCAATAGGCCCAATGAATTCAATCGCCCATTTCTCAAATGGCTATAGTGTCACCTGTGGCTGAAGTGGCATTTCATCCCTTCACGATGGCTTGCCTATTCATTGGCATACATCACAGGCTCGACAATATGCTTTTGAATCTTAATGTAGGGTGGGCCACCATAATCTAGTGAGAATAACCTTCTGGGTTGTGGCGTGGCCCGCATAATGTCCGCCAGCAACCCCTCCATGTGCTTCGGCAAGGATATGTTCTCACTCAAACTCTGGTACATATCGACATAATATCTCATCATGGCCCATTTTGTAGAGATGGTCAGCAACCATAGTGAAATCTGCTACTCATGTCACCAATTCCTTCTTTTGTTGCATAGAATACCCCTGTGGTGCAGTGTCGGTAGTCAAAAAATAGATTATATCTTCAAAGTGGCCATCCGCAATGTGCATTGCATACAACTAGGCATCTGGGAGTCCTTCTTCTAGGTTCATGGGTTCCTCGCCCATCTCAATCCGAGATAAGTGGTCTGGACCCGCAATCAGACATCTTGGCTTTACAACAACCTCAAAATCATATTCTTGAAACACCATCAACCATTGACATATGTGCCCCCCAAACACAGGCTTATTCACTAGGTATTTTAGCGCAGAGTGATCAGTATACATCTTAAAATGTCCTCCAATCAAATAGTGATGATACTTCTAGAGTGCGTACACCATCACCAATCCCTCTCACTCAGTAGAGTAGAGTAATTTTTCTCAGCTTTTGACAACCTTCGACTTGCAAATGCAATCGGGTTGTCAACTCCCTCCGCGCCTTCATGAGTAAGTACTACTCTTAATGTGATACACGATGTGTTGACATGCATGTGGAACTCCACATCCAATTTTGGAAAGATCAAGATAGGGGTAGATGCCATTTTTTCCTTCAACAATTCTAGGCTTTTGTTACATTCCTCGTTCTAGCAATAGGTGGCATCCTTTTTTAACAATTGTTCCATTGGAGCCATGATCTGGGCATAACCTTTTATGAAATTCCGATAGAACCCCGTGTGTCCTAGCATAGCGTGGAGCTGTATGACACTGTGCAGTGCTTGCAGACCTAATATGACAATGATGTTTGTCAGATCCATCATCAGGCCTTGCCTACAAACTACGTGACCCAGCAAGTTCCCGAAAGGAACAAGGAACGTACACTTCTTTAGATTGAGTGCAATCTGGTGTTGATGGCAGGTATCCAGCATTAATCGTAAGCTCTCAACATGTTTCTTAACCAGGCCAAAGACGGTCCAATCGTCAATATAGAATTCCAAGAATTTATGTATGAATTCCTTGAATGTAGCTACCACAATGCAGGAAAATATTGCTGGCATGTTCTTCAGCCCGAATGGCATCACTGTATACTGAAAGCAACCCCATTTTGTAGCAAACATTATCTTGCTTCGACCCTTTGGCGCGATCTTGATCTGATGGTATGCAGAGAACCCATCCGTAAAGGAATACGCTTCCTGCCCACCCACATTTTCTAAGACTTCATCGGTAAAAGGTGTGGGAAATGGATCGTTAACACAAGCATCATTGAGTTTCGTAGATCCACACAGATGTGGATCTCACCCTTCTGTTTCTTCTCCTATACCACCATCAGACTTACCCAATCAGACTCCTCAACTAGTTCAATGATCTCAACTGCCAGCATCTTGTCCAGCTCTTCTCATACTTTTTCTTTGTATTTTGGATTCAATCGGTAAGGTCGCTACTTTACTGGCTTTGCATTAGGCTTCAAAGTTATCTTGATCATTCTTAGTTCGCCCCAAATCCCTTTCAGCTCTGTAATCTTAGTAGGGAAGAGGTATCGATACTCCCTGAGTAGGTCGACGACCTTTTCCACGGTAGTGTCATCCCAGTAATCTCCAAACGTAGCATACTTCGGTTCTTCATCTGTTTCGATATTCACTTGATTCATTTTTAATGGCACTGCGACATCTGGATCTTCTATTTTGGGGCCACACACTTCTCAACTTCCTTCGGCTTTTTGTATATTGATGTCGCATAGATCATCCTAGTCCCCTTCTGCTTTTACATTATAACATTCCAAGGCCCGGCTCAGCTGTCACGACCAGTCTGGTTTCACGACTTCTTCTAGTTCAAGTGGCAACATGAAAATTGTAGCCTTTACTAGCTTTAACGCGTCGTCCACTATATCCATCCATTGATCCTCAAAAAGAAATGTTGACAGAAACCTTTCGCGTAAGATATCCCACTCACTTGTGCCACGTCGGAGCTCTGTTTTAGTATACCAATTCCTTGGGATGACATCTAAGGTATGATAAAATAGGTTCACCCATTCTAGTTGTAGCTCTTCACCATAGACTTTGGTCCATTTGCTTAGATGCATGTGCGGATTTTCTCATCCATCATATTTCTCCTTTAGTTGGAGTGCTGGCTTCCTGAATCGCATCTGCATCATGCGCTTACAACTTTTCCAATCTACGAAAGTGCCTTCATGGGCACCCCACCATCTCACCAGTGTCGCGTGCAAGGCCCATTTGAGTGCATCAAATCACTGATACTCTAGTACTACACTCTCAAACTTCTCCAAGAATACATTTACTACTATGAGCCCATCATATACCTGCAACTCGCGGTCCTGAGCTTTAATGCAATATATGGATTTTGTCAGCATATTGCAGCTTGACGTAGTGGCCCCATTCATTATGTTCCACCATTGCTCGTCTTCTTCCTCCGAATCATTGGTGTATAGTTCCGTATAACCCTTTGAAATTCTCCATTCTGCCATTAACTTACCCTTTATTAGCCTTTGCACAAAAAATTGGTAGATACAATCCAAGGCTTAGTCCCGCTTATCGTCGCGCACAGGTTCCGTGTAGTGGAGTCCCATGGTTGGATCTAGCAGAACAGCTATGTGGAGTGACTTTTTCTCAAATATCATATCCCTATGTTTGAAATTAATAATCCCATTCATGTCGATGGCCTAGTCTATTCCTAACAACACAGGGTATGGGCTTTTCTTGTCCACTATCTCAATAACTTCAAAATCTGTTCTAGTGCTTGCACCATCTAGGCCTATGTTGATTCCTTGCAACCTACCTAGGGGCAAGATCTTTTGTTGATTTGCCATCCATAATTGGATCAGAGATCATTGGAGTGGGGGCTTGCCGATACACTCCCATGTCTGCTTGGGCAAGACATTTGCATCCAAACCAAGATCTAGAATGACCTGATCCATCTCATAGTCACCAATCCACATTGTTAGCTGCATTTCTTGTCTGGTTCGTGACGTATGGCTCCCTATTCATTGGAATATGTGAGGTTCTCCCCATCTTTCATATTTGTTAATTACCTCTTACAATCCTTTCACTGCCCTATTATCGCAAAGTAACTTCATGCAAGTTTCTATGAAAGTTGTTAACATCGAGGGACCTTTATATGACTCAGACTAATCTCCTTCTAAGATTGCATCGCTCCTTAGTACCATATTTACTTTAGGTTCTTCATCACATGGTTCAGCCCTGATCATCTAGACATTCTATATCGTCGTAGGAGGTGCTGTCCTTTTGTCGCAAATTTGTGCTAGCACCATAGGGCAGTCTAGCAGCTCATGATCGAATTGTTCACAATAGGGACATGACATCTGAGTTGGATTTGTGCAATACCATGCGTAGTGTCCTGGTCCTCCACAATTGTAAAAAATTAGTTGTCCTCGACCCCTTCCTGGTCCCATTCCGCCCCATCCTTGACCCCGTCCTTGGAACCCCCCATGCACAAACATTGTAGCTAGATTTTGACCTCGTCCTGTAGTTTGTATTTGGTAGGTAGATGCCTTATCCACCAACATTTGGCAATATTTGTCCTGTGACCCACCAATCTAAAAAAGTTACAAAAGAGCTGTTGGGAGGTTTGATTGTATTTCGACAATAGGTGGCAATTATCCATGTTGTGTTTTCCTCCTACTTAAAAGATTGCGCACCAGAGTGGGGCGATCACGCTCGGCCCTACCTGTGACTCTGGTTGCAATGGTGCTAGTCCCCCCAAGACCACAAGGTTTACCGCAACTGGACAATGGTCTTTATCATGTCCCTAGCCCCTACACTTGTTGCACCAAACTTCTTCTCAAACCTCTGGCGCCTGGTCTTGTTTTAACTTTCATATTTCCAAACACAAGTTTTGGACCTACACTTGGATTTGCTCAACTCCCAACCCTGGGTCCTGTACCGGGGTTTCGTGCAGCCACATTGCTACCTCCAGTGCTTCTGCTTGGGTTGAGATCTTTTGTTGTGACAAAGTCGATTTCAGATATGGCATTAACGATGCGATAAACCAAGTGTGGTGTTGTGCATCCGTTAGGGTCATGTTGGCTTCATGAATAGTGCTTTTTAACCTTTGATCCAGATCCCACGGGGTCTCACCAGGCATCATCGTGATTTATTTGAATCCTACGACCGACTGCGACTCTGATTTTGGCCGACTAAACTCCTTTTTTAACTCCGTGTAGATGTCCACTATTCCCGGTGTTGGGTTGATGCCCAAATACTTCATATACCAAGTTAGCGCTCAGTCCTGTAGTGCATTGACTAAGATGGCTTTCTTGATATCATCATTCATGATTTACTGTGCGTTCCATACTGAATTCAATACAAACCAAAACTTTTTTGGATCTTCACTTCCTACTCCCTTGAATATTGGTAATTGGATGGCGCTCGCCATTACTACGGTCCTGATCCTTCGTCACTCTTTCCTCTAGTGTCCCTGCTTTTCACACCAGACACCCCTTAAGGAGATCCCGGTCTTGGCAATGGAACCATTTGTTGGCCTATATGGGCTTGACACAGGTTTAGAAGAATTATTTAGCCAAACAAATCCCACATCTACTAGCCCTTTCGGCAACAGCCCACGAAGCGCGGACTGAGGTCTCACCTGAGGTAGTAGGGGAGGGTGCTGGAACTAGGTTTCCACACCTTGGGGATGTCTTGGATGTGGTTTGGGGCTCGTGCGATGTTCTGCAGCTTCGTGCTACATTAGATCTTTGCCGATCGGAATAACTTTCTCGTGTTTATTACAGATTGAATCACTTATTACTGGTCTGATCTAGTTAAAATGGTATTTAAGCAAACATTTATTACTTTTGGTTACTTTGCACATCAAGATTAATCTAGTTCACATGAATTCATCCATAGCAAATGTAGAAATCATAACAGTTCATTTGTCATAAAAGAGTACAACCGCAATCAACACATAATTCAGAAGAAACTTATCTTTATTATCAATCTTCAATAATACATCCAGATCCACCCTGTGCACTTAGCTACAGGGGTTTGCAAACACAGCTGAGGACTTTCCAGGCCTCTGTACACACAGCTACAAAGCCTCTACCTTCTACTGTACTCCCTCGACTCGGACCTACACACGCTTTCAAGTTATTTGCTTTCAGAACCCATTACATTCCATCTTTTCCCATAACTACTTTTCCTCATAGAGCCTCACTCTATTTATACTTTCCCTTGGCCCACGGTCCCTCTGCGACTGACTATGTACTATTTCTTTACATTATCTTTGGGCAGACTACCCTTTGACTCCACTTACTATAGTTCGTGCTTCACGCTTTCCGCGGAGTCTTTTACCCTAATATTACCCAAAATTCCGGGCTTCACACCCCATACTCGTTCCGTGGGGTTTGCGCTACACAACAGGTAGAGGTGTTTCCATTTCAAATTACAACACGTCATGCATATCATTTCAAAAAGGGGGTTGTCAAATAAAATAATCATGTGAAGAAATGATTGTATCCAATCAGTCAAGGTACCATCATGGATTAATGAAGACAAATGACAATGAAACACGATGCTCTCATGATGTTAAAGCTACATTATAGTAAGTGTAGATTGTAACTTGAGTTATCAGGAAGAGATAGGTGAAGGTTGAAAGTCATTTCACATTTTATGTTATCAAATTCATGGCATAACCATTTTTTATTTTAGTGACATTTATAGCTGTTCAATCTTATAAAGTGATAGAATTTTCATCAAGATCCATGATTTTTCTCTACTTTTAGTGTCAAGCCGGTTGCAGACATGGGAAGGAGTGGCCATCTCTATTGAAATGAACCAGAAGGTCTCAAGATGATTGAGTGTGACCCAAAGCTTACTAAGCTTTTTAGAAAGGTTGGATGGAAGAGTTTCTGTTGGAGTATTCATGGTTTCAATTATGAAGTGGCAAGATATTTTGCCAAGGGTTTTGATGAGAGAATTGTCAAGGTTGCTGAAATCTCATTTCCTGTCACGAAGGAAACCATCATTGAGGAAATGAGGTTTCAAACTGATGGAGAAAGGTGGTTCAAGAATCTAACCCTAATAGGAGTCTATATTTCATTATTGTTGAAGGATGAACATAAGAACAAGAACTGCAGTTAAGGTATTTAGAGGACCTAGTTAACGCCTAAGCAGAACATTTCTCTCAAGAATATTCAAGCTCATTTTATGTATGAGGGGAGACATGAACGATTAGTCATGTACCACTTCAAGTTTGAATGAATACTCCTTATTTTCTATTGAAGAGTTTGAATAAAATGCCAGCCAAGGTTAGAGAAAATCGTAAAATGCACCCTCAGTGCATTTTTCATAAAGGTCTCATTAAATTGTTAATTATCGGTCATCTTAGAAACATAGGAAGGAAATGGGACCATTTCATGTTTTAGGGAGGGTTTTTTAAAGAATGTGCTTCCAACAATAAAGAAAACAAGAGTAAGAAACAAGAGAAAAAACAAAACCCTGTGCAAACTTCTAAAATAACACAACACATTTCTTCTATGCTAACCCAGAGTATGAGGAAAACTTTATTAAATCAATATGAAAAAGAACCTACACCATTTCCTCTAGTAGAAAGGGTTTATATAAGAAAAAATTAATGAACCACAAATAAAGAGAAGTCATAAGCCTTCCATCCACAAACTTTCAAAATCCTAGAGGTTCAGGAGAAAACCCCAGAAGTTAAGAAGCCATGTTTTTTAGAAAACTCTGAAGATGATGATGATGTGCCATTATAATTTTTTATTAATAAAAGGAATATAAAACCTTTCAAACCATAAAGTTCCAAAGACAAATAAAAGTCATTAAAATCTATGGAGAGAGAAGAGAAATCAGGATGAAAAAACCGAAAAGTATGGGAGAAGAAAACCTCACAAAAGGTTTGTTAATAAACTAAGATTCAGTGCAAGTATTAGGTTAAATCCAACTCTTAAATATCAAGTTATTAATATATATGAGGATACACCTGAATATGCAGAGAAAGTAAAGGATAGTATAAGTAAAGGCACCAAACAGAAAAAAGAGAGAAAGCATAATGTTTTCCAGAAGAGGATTACAAAGACTGTGGTTGCTAGGATTTGGATAAGAAAAGGAACACAAAGAATTGAGCCCAAGAACATTGAACTCCTAACAGAGGAAACATAGGTTTTGAAATAAGAAAGTTGAAGTAGCACTGCCAAATGAAATGTAACGCGTAAAAGTATATTTTGTTAATATTTTGTTTTGGCAGTACATTACCCAGATATTTTGGTAGTTCTAAAATACATCTTGTTGGGAGTGTTTTCTCTACAACTGAGTAATGAGATTAGATAAGTTAAAGATCAATTAAGACCTATAAATTTTGAATAAATAATATGAATTATATATTGTGCTGAGGAAATAGGTTAAAGATCTTAACTGGAAGTCTCTAAGTGGTCCTGATTTTAGGTGATTCACATCCATATTTCCCTCCAAAAGATTAGTAGACAGTTCTAGATTTCAGGTTCAGTTATATTTCCAAGTTCAAAGTTGGATAACATGAGAGGCTTATAATTTTTTTGATTTATAGAATTAGATTATATTAAATATTAGATATATGTAAACTTCAACATTTTGCAAATCAAATCTTTCCAGATATTTTAGATCTAAAGTTTGTATAAATTTTCTATAAAACTTAGGAAGAAATTTGAACCATTATTTGGTTTTTCTTTGGAGAGAATATACTTGTATTGTGTATTTTGTTCAATTTTTTAGATCAATAGATATTCCCAAGGTAGAAGTATTTGAATCTTTGATACTAGATGTTCTTTTCTGATGTTTATCAGTCTGTCTCTCAGTGATGTTTTCTCCTTGTGCTAGATCCATGGATATCTTAAGTATTCATGTTTGAAAAAAAGGCCATATAAGTCTGTAGAATTCATCTTTGTTAAGATTCTTTTCTCTTTATAAGCTTCAAATATTATCACCATTTATTCTAAAGTTACACAAAATTCATCTTTTTTCTTTGTTGTAACGGATTGTTTTCCTTTTCCACCTCCAATTTGACATTTAAAGGTGTAAATAAGAATTATCTATCTTGCATCTGACCTATGTTGGCTTTACCCACTAGACCTTGAAAATATTGATTGAAATCAAGTTGTGACTCCGTGCGCAATGGCTCTTTCCTTGTTTTCCAACCAAAATTCTTCGCCCTTTTATATTTGATCTGACCACTATATATAAATAACCCTTTACTGTGGTGACATTGAGTAATTGAGTCATAGAGAGATCCCTCTTTGGATTGAAAGAGCTAGCTCCCAATATAAAATAATGGTTTGGGTTTATCCTGGTAATTTTCTCTTACAACAAGGAAATTACAGAGTGATAAAAATATTCATGGTCTTGGTAGTAGTGTCATGGAATCTAATATCCACATTTCCAACCAAGTTGTAAAATTTGGCCTCTTAAATGAGCCTAATTCTAATTGTAGGTATTTATCCTTAACTCTAACCATTGACATGCGCACTAGCCACGTGCAAGAGAATTATGATAGACAAAGGCACACAATTTTTGACTAAAGTAAAATGGATCTCTTCTTAGAGGATTTAAAAAGGGAATTGTACCATTTAACTTGTAAGGATAACAATGAGCACCTATATCATAATTTTACTACAAATCTATCTACTGCAATTAGAAAGTTCTTGGCTGAGGTGTCATATAAAAATAATAATAGAACTACCAACCCTTGGTATAATAAAGTTATTAAATTTGCTAGAAATTTGATTAGGTATGCTCTTGGTGAAATGTTAAAACTTGATAAAATAAACGTGTACAAAGTTATTATTAAAATAAATTAAATATGCTACATAAATAGGAAGAAAGAGAAACTACTACACCTTTCTAAAGTTCATCCAAAAATGTTTTGAAGGAAAATTCTAATTTGTGGAACTATATAAGATAATTACATTTCCTTGAAGAATTGCAATATCTACCTTAAAATCTTTTATGAGTCCCCTAATTCTAGAGGGCACCATTTTGAATGATCTTATAGGGGATGATATATTTTATTTGTAACACATTGAAATTGGTGTTAAGAATCTTGCTAATGGGAAATATAAGGATATTGAATGCTATCAAGTTGAAATTTTTAAAATGGGAGGTCATGTCTTCATCCCTCACATACAAAAGCTCTTCAATTTAGCAGTGAAGCAAGACTTTCCTAATTCTTGGAAAAAAATTCTTATTTTGCTTAGATTTAAAAGTAGGGATAAAACCATTCTCTCTAATTATATAGCTATTATGATCAACCACATTTTATCTAATTTGTAGGGACTTATTTTGGAAAAATATTAGCATATGATTTGAAATCCATGGTAAAAGAGCTAAAGTCAAAGCTAGGTTTAGGATACATCATTCAACCATTGACCACATTGTTACTGTTAACATTATTGCAAAGGGATCAACACTAATAATACCATCCTCGTTTATTGTTATGTGGACTTTAGAAAATCTTTTGACACCATTCTTAGGAAAAAGCTATGTAAGAGGCTAAAGGATATAATGGTTCCTCTCTATTTGATGGTTATTGTGAGAAGGTTATAAGATAATGTTATTTCCATGGTTAATACCACTAAGTGTTGGTCAAAAGAAATTAATTACAATATCATAGTCAAGCAAGGGTATCCCTTATCCCCTAGGCTTTTTAGAATTTACATTAATAAGCTTGAAGAGCTTTTAAAAGATGTGTTATGTGTTGGCCTACACTCATTGGTATCATCATAACTCTTCTCCTTTTTTCTAATAATATTTTTCTTTTGGATAGGAGCCATGATGATTTCACAAAGAAACTAAGAATCCTTCAAGATTTCTACTCCAAGGTGGGTATGACTATTAACACTAACAAGACTAAAGTCATGATAATTAAATCCAAAAATATTACCTATAATAGTTTCATTTATGATAATAGCTACTTGGATGAAGTTCCATCATACAAATATCTACGAATTGATGTCCATGATTAGTTGAATTGGAATTACAACATTAAGAAAAAGATAAGTGGAGGATGCAAAGCTTACTATGGGCTTGAAAATAATTGTATGTTGGTACATCTTTGGATTTGGATTGAAAAAATGTTCTTCTTTCGGACTCTTGTCAACCTTTTTATTTTATATGGATGTGAGGTTTGGGGTTGCATTATATCTATAGAATCATAAGGGAATATTTAGAAAATACAAAATAATTTTACAACATACAACCTCAAAATTAAAAGATATAATCCCTACCCTATCCTCTAGGTTGATGTTAGCCATTCCCCTATTCAAAGCATGGATATGACCAATTATATCCTGTATAAAATGTTGCACAAGAAGGAAGTCATGAGGTTTCCTAAAATTTCTTCTAACTCTAGCCAAAACTTCCACTTTCGGATTAAACAAGGATGGCATAAGATGCCCAACCTTGGCTAGACAAATGGGGAATAAAGGAGAAGATAATCTTGCAGAATAAGGATAACATTAAAAAAATTTATTCCAAATTTAAGGATACATTATGGATTGATAAAGAGTTATATGGAAAAAGGAAACTAAAATATTATAAGGAGGTAACCAACCCAAACCTTGAAAACCATAATTATTTATCTATTTAATAAGTGTTATGAAGAAAATGAACATTGATAAGTTAAGAACTAATTCTCATGAGCCTCATATTCAGACATGGGGTTGGTATATTTTTAAAGAGCCATGGGAAGAAAGAGTTTGTCAATCATGTGACATTAAGAGGGTTGAAGATGAAAATAATGTTCTCTTAGATTTCCCATCTTAAAATAAAGATGTTATAATTTTTAAAATATCCTAGTAATCTTCTTGACCTATTAAGGTAGAAAAACTATGGTGATGTGGGAACACTTCTTTTACTTCTCTTCAAGCTTAGAAATAATAAATAATTTTGATTACTTTTTTATCTTCTTGAGGTTTTATAGATCATATTGGTCTTAGTAGAAATTAATCATCATCATCATCATATTTTATATTCTAATATATATATATATAAATATTACCACTTAATAATTATGATAAATTTTCCATTATTAAAAAATATATAAAAAAGCTCACATTTAATCATAAAATAATTTATTCTTAATTTTTTTTTCATGTGTACAACACTATATTCCATATGAGGAATATACGTACACTTTCAATACTATCAAAATCCATCATGTCACTTCTGAGAATTGAACCTATCGGCAAGTTTCCTTCTTTCCTCCCAACCACTCAAAATAATCCCAATTCATATTTTATTCTTAATTTATTAAACTTAAAAGATACAAAATTATAAATTTAAATATAATAATTATAAAACAACAACATATTATCTCAAAACAATATGATTCTAATTTGTTTTAATATCTCATATAACAATATTTTACATCATAATCTTTCATTAAATTAAAAAAACACTATCTCTTTTTAAAATTTTCACAATTTAAAAAATATTTTAATATCAAACGTTTGCAAGAGAATGCATTTATTTTATTTATCACAAATAAGAATATTTAATGGCCATCTTTTTTTCTAGAGAAAAATCATAACTTTTATTAAATTTTTTTAAAAGTTACATAGTTGCTTCCAAAGCATTCAAAAATTTCTCAAATGAGGAAAGCAACATGATGTTGGAAAACTAGATCACTATTGGGGGGGGGGGGGGGGTGAATTAATAGTAATGGCCTTTATATCAAATTTAATTTTTTTGACCACAATATTAAAATCCCATGCATGTTCACAACATTAGTTTAACTGAATATGAAAGAAAAAATAAGCTCAAAACATAATAACCGTGAGAAACATTAACATAAACATGCACACATAAGAACACAAGTATTTCTGGTGGAAACCCTTTCGGGATAAAACCACCCTATTATTGTTGCGCTACTTAATTGTTTCATTTATTGTATTGAACAACTTTTACATGGATTTGCTTACACCCATAAGCCAAAAGACTCAACTTCCTTCACAGTATGTTGACACCTATCAGATAGGAAAATTGTTTCTCTCACAAATCTACGAAAATCTATCTGCTAGAAGCTCCCATAACCAACGATCCTCACCCAACTACCATTGGACTATCCAAATCCTATTGGATGGATAAATATCTTCCTTCTGCTGAATCTGCCAAATCATTTTCTACTCTAAAGCCTCCACGCCTTCACTCCCTCAATGTGAACAATGTTTCATAAATGTTTCATACTGGCTTCTCAATTCGATCAACATGAGCAACCCAAAAACACCATCATTCTGTACATACAAAAGTGACAAGACAAAAATACCTAAATCCAACTATATACAAAGAGAAAAGAGCACTCGACTATAAAATCCCTAAAGATATAACCAATCAAGCAACTTCCAAGTATTTCCGCTCTGGGAGATGAGGATCGAACACCAAAATACAAGAAAGTGAAGGGACCTTCCAAAGATAGTCTCGGATAATGATGGCCCAAGCCTACCAGCGAAGGTATCAGAAGTAGTTACATTGACCTCCAAACAACAGCCTTGTCGGTGCAAGCACCCATGTTTTGCAAGGGTACCATCCAGAAGTACTACTGAACATGATGCAATGTTAGCCTCAAGTGCCATGGGATTCCCCTTTGCAGCCACCTATGCGATCCCTATGAAAGGCCACTATGGATACCAAATCATATCAAAAGTTGGGTGGAACAGTCATGAGGCAGGATCCAACAAGTAGGAGAGTAGGTATCTCTCTTCGTTGTCTTCACTCTCCCTCGTGCTTAACTCCCAGTCACGGAGCTTTCCCGGTCTTTCTAATGATATTCAGTTTTTCTCTTTATTCAACTTCTAAGTTTTGTAATTTGAGCAGCCTTGGAAAGTTAACTCTCCACTCACCTAATCCAAGGCCCTAATGAACCTAAACTTGTTGGTGTTTGTTAATGACAGCAACAAAAGTTCTAGTTCATGTTATTAATCACTTGATTTTATATAGTTGTTTTTTAAGTTAGGGGACTTACGAGAGTGAAACTGATGATGTTTTAACGCAACAAAAACCAATAGAAACTTAGCTACATGCTAATGTAGTTATTTTCTTCAATGAAAAGGGGTTTCTATAGAGTTCTATGAATAAACTTATACAAGGAATTTTTTCTTTTTCCATAAAACACACTCCACACACCCAAAAGCTAACAAAAACACTAAAATTTCTATAATGGAAACTATCTTAATGAAAACTATAATGATAGTGCATGGATGCTCATATAAGAAGTAAAATGTTTCTCTTTATAGAGACAATAAGCCAACTTGAAAATGAAGAGGGCCAAAAAATTAAAAGCAAAATCTCTCCAAAGCATGCAGAACAAATTGCAAAAAGATCTCAATTCGCTTCTCAACAACAAAACAAAAGAAACCATAAACCAAAAGCTTGGAAAAAGAAAAACAAAACAAAGTTTTTTGAGATTTTTCTTTTAAAGGAAACAAAACAACTTTTTGAGGTCACAAAAGTAATACTAAAACTCGAAAGATCAATAAATAGGCACTAGGAGTCTTTCAAGCTCACAAGTTATAAACTCAAAAATGAATAAAATTTGAACAAGAAAGACTACAAACTTGTAAAAACTGACCCAAATAGCACCAAAATATTTTGACAAACTGACGAAAAGGCCAAGAAATAAATACTTTCAAACTTGTCAAAAAGACTCTCAAAAAGCAAGAAAAGCAATAAGGCCACCAAAAAAGGAATAACAAAGCAAGAGAACATTGAAATCTGGGTTGAAAAAGGAAATTGAAAACATTTTCCTATTCTGGAGTACTAGAACAACCAAGAACTTTTGAAACAAAGCCTTGAATACCAAGATACAAACTACAAACTTACTTAAGAAGCAAACCTAGGCCAAATCTTTTCAGTGAGAAGGAGATTTTGAAAAATAAATCTTGTAGGAAAAGTAAATTCTCCAGACAGTAGATGACCATACAATAATAAAAATCACCAAGCTACGAACCTAATTGGGTAGGAAGATTTCAAAAAATCATCCAAAAAATTGTATACGCGACTGTGTAAACACACAGAAGCATGCACACACGTTTCAAATATAGGAAACTCACGTATACACAAGTCTGTTTTAAAGAAACCTAGGTGTATACGCTACTATAATCAAAGAAAACAACGTATACAAATATTTATTGGGAAAAACAAAAATCAATGTCTGATTAAGAAGACCAGACTTGATGCCTGGGACACTAATGGACCAAACAATACTATAAAAGCGAGCAATCAAGAAAGTGAACCCTAATTGAGAACAAACAACCCAAACCAATAATAACAAGATTGTTTTCCCCAGTGGAGTTGCCAATTCTGTTACGGGTGAAACCACCCTAGGGATTTGGGTTGAGAACCTCAACAGAGTAGAGGGAAAACCTCAACAAGAAATGCTCAAACAATCATCAAAAATCCTTATTCTACGAAATCGTGTAAGAGTGTCCTTACCCAGATGTCCTTCATTTGGGTAGATCTCGCAGGGTGAAAACCATCAGCTTCTCCTGATGTTCTTGAAACCTAAAAATTATTCAAATAGAACATACAAGAAAGTAGAAACATAAAGCATCTACATGATGTTAACTTCAAATCATATAAATGAATGGCTAATTATACATCAATATAAGATTCATAAATGAATTACAATATAATTTTGATGCATAAACACATTTCATATCGGAAATAAAACAACATTCCTTTTATTGAAGTAAGCTATAAATAGGGTGGAGAAATACAACTTGAGTCCTTCTCTGACTCCAAGCGGAACCGTCTTCTAGATCCTTCCTTTCCTGTCCTTCAGCAATCTTCATCCATCACCAATACAAGGATATCTCAAGCAAGATGGGGGATATCTATAATCAAGGAAAGAAGGGTTTCCTAAAGCTTTGGGGAGTGTAGGAGGCACAGGGATTCTTTAGACTTGATCAGGGATAACCTCACTATAGTATCAATATCTCCTCCTTTCTCCCTTAAGGCCTTCCCATGGTGGTTTATTTATACCTCTCCAAATTAGTTTTTTCAGTTGGGAAATAGTTGGGCCACAGGCAATAGGAGGTGAGTAACAATAAAACCCGTGAACTCCACCTAAAATTAGGGAAATTTAATTTTTTTAAGTGTTTTAACATATGTATTTGGGTTTGATATATGCTAACCCATGTGTACACACTTTTATTAGAGGGAAAAGTAGCATATAGGGAATAAAACATTGTTTTTAGATCTTGGACCAAGTCTAGAAGGAAGGGTTGCCCTAGACCATAATCAGAGCATCAAATCTACCAAGAGTGGTAAATGGTGCTATAAAAACAACATACTAGATCCACAGTATACTTATCCTATCAGGTGTAACAATAAACTCTCTCACTCCCAAGGTGACATGACAATAACCAGCACCAATAATAACTGAGACACCTGCTCTCTCCCCTAAAGCAATAGCAGCATAATCCATGTCATGATAATATTGACAAATAAAATCATCAACACGTAGAAACAACAACATAATATGATCAACTAGTAATAGTAACTTTGATTAATTCCATAGCAACAACAACATATATCAACCAAATTTGAAGTAACAACAACAAATACATCATCTCCACATTGTATTCTCCAACAATAGAAAAATCATATATGAACAAAAACAATGTCTATCTAGAAGAAATATCTCTCTAAAGTAGAAATGGTAGCATTAAATACATGATGACATGTCACAACAGTATGACCAACCATACTCCACTCAACGCAAACATCTCCATAGTTGAATGTAAATTTTTATGTATATAGCCAATTCCTCCTTGACATATGCAAGAGGCCACTCCACATGGATCAAATACTATGACTTAATTATATGGGCTTTATATGCCTATTACATGGCTACTAAAATGATAATACATGGTTGCACAATTACATCAATCAACATATATATGGCTGAAATATGAATCACATGATTGTCTCTCAATGCACACATGACTCTGTAATGTCCCACCATGATAAGTATGAGAGTGTACAATAATAATACAGGAAATACATAGTTGTAACAACGCTACTATCAACCCATACATAGTTAGACTAACTCTCATGATTCATTATGTAACATATACCTCATGGCTCTCAACACTATGCATAAAACATACAGAATGAGACTCTCCTTTCATAACAATCCCCTAATCAATGTGTGTCTAACACAATGGCATAATGCAAGTACACAGAGGTTATGATCAATGAAATGTCCTCTTTATGGAAGCAAGATAATTTCAATATAAATCACATAAGCGACATGTATCAGCCTCTCCAAATCACCAACTATAAATCAAGATCTCAAGAGTAGTAATCAACAACACATAATAGTACAAAATAGCCCAACAATAACATCTATCAACAACATCATGAACCAACAACATATGGAAATACCATGAATTAGAAATATAGCACACCAATCAACCTAATATATCATCTCTCTATGGAAAAGCATAGCTGCAACAATAATCATCATATGTACAATGAATCTCTACAATATAAACTGAATTTATAATAAAAACAAGCATATAACGATGTAGTGACAACAACAATATAATATTAGAAAAATATCCTCATAAATATAAGAATCATCCATTGTCATCCTACTAATATCCATGGCACCAAAACATGCATGATATCATAAAACTAAAATACATAATACAATCCAATGACATATGTAGCATATTATCCATACACAACCAAAATGGAAGCTTCTGCAACAAATTTATGCCAAATAAGAACATAGCATGGAACATATAGTAAACTCCTTGAAGGAGCCATGATGCCATCAATACCACTGAGATATTAGAAGCATATGAAGTTCTCCCCCTGAACACGTGCCATCTCCACTCATCAAAATAGAAAATCTCTTGATCAAAATAACCTTAGCAAAAAAAACATCAGTAGCAAAAATCCATCATTAATAAATCACAATCAAAGAGATAAGAATCATTAACATCACATCCCAACTACATGCAAAACAAGGTGTGTCATATACTCCCCTTGAGCCAATGAAGGCCTCACATTCATTCTCTAGTCTAAAATATCTATCTTGCAAGAGAGGATTGCAATATGTGTTTATCTCTTGTACTCTAAATCTAAAGATAAAGAGTACTTCTTTGATCTCATTTCTTTCTTACTCTACTCTTCAATACATAAACATTTCTAGGTGTCTTAACTCCTTTAGCTATCACTATTTTTTATCCTTCCTTCTGAGTGAAACAACCTTTGGAGTTGAATAACCCTTCCCTACCTCCATCCACCATTTGGATCACACTTAGAATATTGGGTTTTAGGACCTTAATGAGACATACATCTTCAGCATTGGTCCTCTTTTCACCAAGGTTGGCCTTGCAACTTCCCAATACTCTTGTTGGTTCAATCCCTTCAAAAACAACATGATAACTTTTTATTTTCTTCAAGAATTGAAACTTGCTCCTATCTCCTGACATATGATGTGAACATCTGCTATTAATATACCACTTATCATCCTCATCATATGAACAAAAATAAATACCACACTTTCATAGTAGTTCCTCCTTTTTATTCCACATAGTTCTTGATTGGTTCCCATGTTGTGCATGTTTCTTTGACTACTACTTTTGTACCAAAGGTGTCATGGATCTAGGCATCTAGCAATCCTTTTCCATGTGTCCAAAGTTGCGACCCATATAACATTCTACATGAACAAGGTAAGAAGCCAAGGATCTGATCTTTTGTTTCTCATGTTATATTTCCATATTCTTATACTAGATCTATAATCAATGGCCTTATGGCCAAAAAGGTTACAACCATCACATAAACCATTAAACAAAATTGTACACCTGAAAGAATATCCTATTCTTTGTTGTCCAATCTACTGCATAGATGTGTCAAATTTTCTCCTACAAATAGCTACCAAATGTCCAAACCGGTGACAATTGAAACACTCAATCTCGTTTAACAAAGGAGAAAATTAGTTCTGATTTCTCCTTTGAACACTACCACTATCAACTCTAGGAGTGTGATTTTATTGTCATAGAAGGTCCTTTCGAATCCCTTCTTTGTTGTTTATGATTAATTTTCTGTCTCTTTTCTCCAACATTGTCATGGTTGATGACAAACTTCATTGTAGGCTTCTTTGAATCTATTCTGTTAATATTTCCTACATCCAAACTTGCATTTCCACTTTGAAGGTTATATCTAGATTTGTTCACTGCTATGCTACTCTTAATGTTTTCAAGTTGCTAGTATTTTTCTTGAATTTGCTTTCTCAATTTATCTACTACATTTTTGAGTGCTTCTACATAATATTTCTTTTCATTTTTCTTGTTGCACATTACTTCTTTGTTTCTTTTTGAGTCTGCCAGCTGGGTCCATAAGGTAGTTAGCTCCTCCTTGAGATTTTTCTCCTTCTCATCACAAATATGTATTAGTTTCTTATGATATCTACATGCAATTTTTAGTCTATCCACTCGAGCATCTAATTCTTTGATCACAACCAGTTCTTATTCATATTCAACCTTAATAAGAGAAATATTCATCTTCTCTTCACTAAGTAGTTCTACAGAATCATCAAAATCATAAATTCAAAAGTTCTTCCTTTTTCAAACTCTTTGTCTTTTGATACATCCTCTTCTTACTTCTGGCTATGATCCATGATCTACTCTCCAAGTGATCAAGATTCACTCAAGAGAAC
Organism: Pinus taeda; assembly: GCA_000404065.3. Classification (NCBI taxonomy): domain Eukaryota; kingdom Viridiplantae; phylum Streptophyta; class Pinopsida; order Pinales; family Pinaceae; genus Pinus; species Pinus taeda. The sequence continues at coordinate 259,938 of APFE031677373.1, read as the reverse complement.
CATCTCTGATACCACTTATTGGAAACTGTTAGCGCTTGGAATTCACCTAGGCTGAGATAGACAAACTCTCAAGGCTACATCAAACCATTTCACCTCGTAGCTAGCCCTACGAGGTATGAGAAGGCTCTCTCGGGTCAGATTCGGTAGATCTTTCAATATGATAGCTGACCAATTAGGATCAAAGATATTAGGCTAGTAAATTGATAAGGGGGATTGATTTAAAGATTTTTGGTTTTTTGGTGGCAATTGGAGAGACTGCAATTCAGGGTGCGGGGATTGAGCACAATTTTTGTAGGGGGATCTTTGGGGCAAGGTAGGAGTGAGCGCTGATGCCTTAATCTGAGATGGATGATCAAGGATGATAGGGAAGGAGCTAAAGAGGGCAAACAACCATTTGAATCCTCTCTAGATAGCAGAAAACATAAATTTTGAACAAACTAAAAAGCTGAGCATGTCAAAGCATGTATTCAAACTTTACCACTTCATCTGTTCCAATAGAAGCAAAAGAGAGATGTAGAATACATAAACAAACTTACAATAACATGTAGAGAACACACCATCAACACTACAATCCACAAGAATCCACAAGGATGTCTGCAAAACCCTGGCCTTCTTCCTCTTGAAATTGCAAAGATAGATGTACAATATACAATGAAAACTTTCTCCCTCAAGAGTCCAACCATCCAACCTCTCAAAATGACTAAGAGACCACATAATATAGGCAAGCTAACCTCTTCCCTTGCCTCTAGGGGTCGAGCTCATTCTTCTAGGAGCAGTTTGAACTAATTCCAAACTAAGCACTAGATAATAGGCAGCTCAACAACTTGCCTCTATTACTTAGCTAACTGATTCATGCATTAATTATTCACTTTTTACATCCAGGAAGCTTCTAGAAGGGTAAAGAGAGATAAAATCTATCAAAGTGCCATGAAAATATTACATTTATCCATCATCTACAAGTAAAAATGGTCAACCATAGTCAAAACAATGTTTTTTTGACAAAAATCAATTTTGGCAAAGTTAGCTCTCACATCCGCGCCCCCTGGCTCTCACGTCCGCGCACCTTTACAGCAACTTTTGAGTGGGTTCCACTGGTCCAAATCAGGTGCAAGATGGCTCATTGGAAAGCTTGGTCTGTCTACTTTCCATCTCAAGTGGAATTTCTGAATTTGGGGTTGTTTTGCCCCCTCAAAAGCCATTTCTCCCAAGGTCACTTTCTGCAACTCAAAAAGTGGGCAGAAAGTCATTTTTTTGATGTATTTTGAGCTTTTGGAGGCTCAAATCTCAAAATCCAGCTTCTCCCAAGTATTGGTAATTTTTCTCTTTGCATGCCCTTTCCAAAAATGCCAAGTTTTCAAAATTCCGAGCAGTCCTTCAAAATGTCCGCGCGCGGGACGCGGACATGACACGGGAAAAACCTGTAATTTTACCAAAAATTGGCTAAATGCTCCAAAATTTTCAAAATTTTTAGATTTTGATGCTAGATAAATGCTGATCAGTACCATGATGAATGAAGGATGCTTCAGCCAAGATGGAGAGTGGATTTGTCCTTTTCTTCTTCTTCCGGGCCTCTGACAGCTTTCGTTGGAGGATTTTGTTTCTAGCCTTACAAACATGCAGTCTTGCCCAATAGTGTGTCTTCATGTAGCATAGCAGCGCTTTGTCACGATTTGCCTTTTCCAATAATCTCTCCAAATGTGCATTTACACGAATAAGCATGGACTCCCGATCAGCACGCAATAGGTCACCAGGCCTCCTACGGTTCAAATTTCGATCACTACAGATCCTCATAGCTCATCAAGCTCCTTTTCATCTTCTAATTGTTTGGTGCGCTGTTCTAGATAAGTGTTGGTACATTGGGCCATTTGGAGCTTCTGCTGCAACACAAGGTTCTCTTCCTCTTTCTGCCTGATAATCTCATAAAGATTTGAAGGGGAAGAGCGGGCGTCATGATCAATGAAATCATCATGTGCCTCGTGAACTGCCTGATCCTCAATCATGGGCTACTTACCCTCTCGTACTTCCTGTGCTGATGAAGAAAGCGAGGCCCCTTCCACCTGGTGTGGAGATAACACTCGCTGCTCTGAACATGAGGACGAGACCCCTTCCACCTGCTGTGGAGAAAGTACTTGTCGAGCTGCTGCAAATAAGGTCCTATGACCTCTCTGATATGTGACCCGAGGAGAAAAAGCCACGTGTCTAGGAATGCTAGTCTCAGGCTGATGTGATGGCCCTCCCTCCTCGTGAACTGGCTCAGGTCCTGGGTGTGGCTGTGTGAAAAAGCGTCGGGAGATGAAATCTGCCCAAGGAATGCCCTGCTGGCTCAGCTGATGGGAAACTACTAGCTGAATAAGACCATGATGGCATAAGCTCCGCAACTGCTGTGCTGGGGTCTGTCTCTAAAAGAGAGTGGTCAACCTCTGAATGTCGTGAGATAAGTATGCTGCAATGTTCATGATTCTCACTCTAGTGAAGTGCATCAACATGCGTATATGATAAGATGATACTCGTGCGAATCTCCCCTTGCATGTGAAGTAGTGCATAATAAGTCTCATGATATCTATATATTCTGCTCGGAGGAACTTGATGGGAAAGTTCCCTGACAAGTTATGCATACAGGTAGACCTGACATATGGCTCGTAGTATACTAAGTCCAGCCACTTGCGCTTCAACCACACCTCACCCACATTGGGTATCCCAGTAGCATCTGTGATAGCTTCTGGAGAAAATACAAAATTCACCCCTGCAAGGGTGACCTGCCCATCATGGAGATGTAGGACAAACAACCGAGCCAACTCTCTATGATGCTGAATGTGTGAGAGCCTCTCACAAAACTGATAACAAGCCATGTGCTGAAAACAAGATACTACAAATGGGC
>APFE031677373.1:198882-252331 GCA_000404065.3 Pinus taeda | reverse complement strand
AAGCGAACACTTCATGGCTTTCTCCTCCTGAAATTTTATATCCCGTCGCACAACAGTTTTACCATTGTCTGGAAAATACACACGATAGTTGTGGGGGATATCAATGTACCCCACAAATATCCCAACCTCTACAGTCGGCTCCAACTTCTTCCTGACATCCTTCGTCACATGCATGTAAACATTAGCACCAAAAATCCTCAAATGAGAAAGATCAGGCTTCTTACCAGAATAAGCCTCCTCGGGTGTACTCATGCCAAGTAGCTTATGAGGACAACGGTTCTGCACATAAACTGTTGTATTGCATGCTTCCGCCCATAAGTGAAGGGGTAGGCCCTGATCATGCAACATTGCCCGTGCAGCACCCAAAATCGTTCTGTTCTTCCGCTCAGCTACCCCGTTCTGCTGTGGGTTATGGGGAGCTATGAGCTCTCTACGAATCCCTTCTGCCTTTCAGAAATCCTTGAACTCGTCCGAGATGTATTCACCACCATTATCGCTCCTAAGAGCCTTCACCTTCTTCCCCGACTCCTTCTCGACCAGTGCTTTGAATTCACAGAACTTTGAATATGTCTCGCTCTTCTTCTGCATGGAGAAGATCCAGCACTTACGAGAGAAATCATCAACAAAAATCACATAATACCTGTACTTTGCTGTCGAAGCAACTGAGAAAGGTCCACACACATCTGTGTGAATTCTCTCAAGGATCGTCGTGGCGCGACTATCCTTCTCGTGAAAGGTGGATTTCACAAACTTCCCCAAATTACACCCCTTGCACTGATCTGACTGCGCAAGTGTGCCTTTAGTAAGCCCTGTAGTGATCTGCTGCAGTATCTTCAAGGCTCCATGGTGAAGGTGACCCAATCTCCTGTGCCACAACTCGCCATCATCCCAGCTCACCAATCCTTCTGCCTTGCCTGCTATAGCTGCGCATCCATCTACATGCAACTGATAAAGGTTCCTTACTCGAACCCCTATCTTCCGGGTCTCACCAGTTGTCTTGCTGTGTAGGAAAACTTTTCCCTTGCTGAAAACAACGTCATACCCCTTGTCTTCAAACATTGCCATAGAGATAAGATTCTTCTTCAATCTTGGAACATGCATGAATTCCTTCAATACGAAGGGTTTACCAGACTCCTTCTCAAAGGAAATGGTATTGATACCGGTTGCACTGTATCTACCATCATCGCCCATCTCGATGTGTACTCCAAGATCTTTGTCCTCCAGATCAGAAAACAAATCTCTATCTCCCGTCATGTGGAAAGACACACCACTGTCCAAGAACCACATCGATCCCATCACACTTGAAACCAAGCATGTGATCAATGAAAAATCAATCTCAAACTGTGAGGCTAGAGCCTCTCCTGCTACAGATCTAGCAGCTTGCTTGTTCTTCTTCTTCTGCGGACAATTAGTGGCATAGTGTCCGTGCTGGTGACAATGAGAACACTTCACCTTGGACATGTCCTGATTCTTGCCTTTCACACCAAACTGAGAAGATTTCTTGCTCTTCCCTTTCTTTGCTTTGGCAGCCAAAGCACAATTTTCTTCAATAGCTCCCTTTGATGAAGATCCGTCCGTGGTACTCCGCCTAATCTCCTCCTGCACAAGATCTGACCACAGTCTTTCCCATCCTGGCAATTTCTCCCGACCATTGATAGAGTCCTGATAGGAATTCCAACTCTTCAAAAGACCAAGGAGAGCCAAGCTCACCAAGTCGTCATCATCGACAGTAACCCCCACTCTTCCCAGCTCATCTCGACACTGAGTGAACTTCGTGAGATAATTGGGCATACTGTCACCCTTCTCGCATTTGATGTTTCTGAGTTTATCTTTGAGCACCAGCTTCCTCTAATTGCTCTTGCTTTGGAATAATTCTGTTAACGATTTCCACATCAAATATGGAGTAGCCTTTCCATGGAGGCTAGACACAATGTGATCCTTCACGCCCTCCAACAGAATCCTTCGACATTTTGCGGTCTTCTTTTGCGAAGAATTAGCATGAGTAGCATCAGTAGGCTTTGGGACATCCGTCTCTATGAACTCCTTCAACCTGTTATCATCCAATACTACCTCCATCCTGTCCTTCCATGCAATATAGTTTGTACTTCCCTCAAGGGCATACTCCAATTGCAATCCTGTGAAAGACATCTTAGTTTTGACACCAAGAAAACACTGCTGCAAATTCGAATTCCACCAGCTCCAACTCAACCGCTTCCGATCTAGAATTCGTGAGAACAAGGTATTTCTTGTACAGAGATTGATTATATGGGCATTCACCAGATATTTCACCTTTCAAAGGAAGGATGAATCCAGAGGCTACCTAGCCCGATTACAGACTCTGCCTGAAGAAATAGAATGTAAACGCTTTCTGAATAGTAGATCTGATGATCAACAACTCCGATACCATGTAGAAATTTTGAATAATAAACACATATTCAATGGATATTATCTTGATCATGTACTATTGTAGAATACATACACAATACATAAGCTCCTCTATGTTGATCATCAATATAGTAGCATCAATAACAATAAAACATCAAGAGCATGCACAAATTAACACAGTATGTAACCTGGGGAAACCTTACAGCTGAAAACCCCACACTATCTGTATATTAATGATTAAGAACATGTAACATTACAATAGTCAATACTTCTCGCAAGTATCCAACACTATCTCCACCTGTTACACACAATACAACTTAGATCTGATCTCCAAATCTATTCCACTGCTTGCCTGCCTCCACTACTCAATACTTGCTCAAGAATGGATGAGAATGGTTGAAAAAAACTCGTATTTACCTCAAAATAATCACTCACACCGGGAATCACATGAGCAGAGGCTATAATAACTTGGTATTGGCCAATTCTCATTAGCATAACTCAATCCCATTGATTGTGCAAATCCTCACGCACAACTATAGTCACAACTGATAGCAATCTGATCCTCTAACACCTGTCCCTGTTGAACTGAACATGCACTGACATGCAACTGAGTTAACAGATGTATTCTTTAGTTGCATTATGAGTTAATAATTAGTTTAACAACTCATCATTAGTCTATTTGCTGTTAGACTAATTACAACTAGTTTAACCAAGTCAAACTGAACACAACTCCATCAACTCCACAATCAACTCCACCAAACTCAACTGATTGAGTTCTAACTGAAGTCATGCATGCAACAACTCAACTGACCCACAAAGAAAACGTATTTCCTTCTGACAGCTGCATGTGCCACATCTATAGCTCAAACTAAAGTGCTCCAAGAGAATAAGATAAAGTTTATAGTCTAAATATTATTATAAGCTAATAATATTTGACTACTCTATAATTAGACTTGACAGTGTCACTGTTGTTGTCTAAAAATAGAAGTCCATCTTTTTTTTCCATCTTGACCAATCATCCATAAACAACATCCTGCAACTCATAGACATGATCCATATGTCTAAAAATATACATAGTCTAAAAATAAACTTTGCGCCATAATTTTCCTGCGGGCCCACTTAGTGAAGGCGACTCTTTTCACTAAGCTCCATCATCTTGTTGCAATCTCAACATTTCATTCTCCTTTGAGGCTGCCTGACTAGTTTACAATCCTCCTTAATGTAAATGTGATGGGTATAGACCGACAGGTGAACTCCTTTCATCTCCTCATAGCTCCAAGCGAAAGCATCCAAATGGCTGTTCAATAAGCTACACAGCTCATTCTCCTGGGAGGGAGATAAGGAGGAGCTGATCTTTAAGGTTCTTTCAGGTCCAAATTCCACACTATTAACTCTGGGAGAGGTTGGATTAGTCACATACAGGTCCACTAAAGCATTGGCTTGGATATCTTCCACCAACTCTTCTAATGACAGTGCACCAGGAGGTGGATTTTGAATCAAATTCTCAATCAAGTCATCCTCGGTTTGAGGGCCTCCCCTGGTGGCTTCTATTGTGCACAAAGGTACAGAGTAGACCTCATCCTCATATCCCTCTTCCAACCAGAGAGGTAAGTCATGTTCTAGCAGAGGTTGGGCAGGAGGATAGAGGACTAGCTGCTTAGACATAGGCCCATTCTTGATGGTCATGCTCCCAGCTCGACAACTAATGTAAGCATCTGCAGTGGCTAACCAAGGCCTTCCCAAAATGAGGGGGTATCCAGTGAGTTTTTCCTTTGGCTAAAGGACCAAGAAGTCTGCAGGGTACTCCAAGGGTCAACAGAGACCAGGACATCTTCCACAATCCCTTCGGGAGTCATGGTGGAGCGGTCTGCTAACTGCAGTATTGCTGAGCTCTTTCTTAAGGAACTCTGAAGGTTGAGTTTAAGCATAGTGTCCCTGGTCATCACATTAATGGCAGCCCCTAGATCAATCAAAGTGTGGGGGATTATGGTGCCATTGATGTGGACATCAACTATAGGACTCCTAGGGTCCAAATATTTTGGACAGATCACTTGGCCCAACATTAGATCAGACAGTTGTCCTATGACATTGATAGTCTGGGCATCTCTCTTGCACTTGTCTAGGTGCCTAAAACACTTCTCCTTGATCAATTTGTTGTATATTGGTACATCTTTTATGGTTTGAAGAGGTGGTATTTTCACACACAACTGCTTAAGTTCTCCCAGAAGTTCAGTCTCCTCTGGGTTTGGTTGCGTGGTTACTGTTAGTCGCTCAGGAAAGGGTGGATTAGCTTTGGGTTCACTTTCCTATTTTTCTTCCTCATCCTTCAGAGGAGGAAGTTGGCGGTTTGGAAGGACCTTCCCAGATCACAGGTTGATCTCCTGGATCTCCATAGTGTAGGTAGGACATGTTTTCTCCCCAGTGTATACCTGTTGGGCCTGTCTGTTGTTGGGGTTCGGGTTCGGTTGGGAAGGCATCTAGGGTTGTCTTGGAGGAGCAGGAGGTAATGGTTGTGGTTGAGTAGGTGGTGGAGGCAAAATGGTGGGAAGAGAGTTGTATTGGGGCCTCCACTGCTGCTGAGGTGAATTCCACTGAGGTTGTGGCTAGACATGTGAGGGAAACAAATGAGCAGTAGGTTGAGTATGGTATTGAGATGGATAAGACCACGGAGGAGGTGCGGACCATGAAGGATGGGTAGGGGGACCCGAAGAAGGTATGTGAGCATATTGACTGGGGCTATAATAAGCTTGGGATGTCCCTTGCATCCCCTGCTGGTAAGGTCTGGGCCCATGCGGCCTCCTTTGGGTGAGGAAGTAAAGAGGTTCAGCGGTTGCCTCAGTCCGTAGGTACATGGCTTTAAATCTGGGTAAGGTTGGGCATTGGTTTGTGGGGTGGTCTTCCTCGCAAACGAAGCATACCTCTACTGAGTGCGATGGACACTTGTTCTTAGGGTGCTTCCTCGTACATCTGGGATAGAAAATGGACAAAGCCCTCTCAGCTTCCTCTTTCTTTTGTTGGATTCAGAAAGTATCAAGTTGCATGGTAATGGTCTGTCTCATCTCACTTCCAAGGTCTTCCATCTGATTAGCAAACTCATGCTTGGAGAAGGTGGCACTAGCTGAAAGTGGATTCCCCCTACCTCTTTTTCGGGCTAACCTAGAATGGTTTCTAAACACAGTATTTATGTCCTCATAAGGTAGTTGGTAGATGTCCCATCTAGCTAGCAAATGAAGGGTATCTAGAAGGTCTTCAGGGACTCCTCGGAGCATAACCAACTTCAAAGATTCAGGGTCAAGTGTGCACCTGGCCTATTTATAACTAAGATGGAACCTTTCCTCATAGTCTTTTAAAGACTCATCATTTCCCATGGTCATCCGAAATATCTCTCCCTTTATTTCCTTTGACCTACAATAGTCCCGGTATTTGTTGTTAAAGGCTTGCTGCATCTGAGCCCAAGTGGTGATATTGTTTCCAGGTAACCCCATGAACCAGCGTAGTGCTACATCCTTGAGGGTAGAAGGAAAGAGCTTCAACTTTTGCTCATCTTCGGTATAGTCATAAGTTTGACAAAGGACAACAAACTCAAACAGGAAGGTATCAGGGTCTTTAGTGGTCAATCCATGGAAGTGAGGTAAGGATGAGGGACTTATCTTCTTCATTTTCATGTCCCCATTGGTGTCTCGGATGGGAAAGGCACCTTCTATTCTCTTGTTATCTCCTATACCGTTCCTGTGTTCAACCATGGTCTCATGAGGGATGTTCTCTTGCTCTTCTTCTATTATAGGATCTTCATATATCTCAGGAGGTTCACCTATAGGTTCTTCTGGATCACAACCACCAAAGAAGAGAGAAGGGTGACTCAGTGATGTGGTGGGGGTGTTGGGTAAGAATTTTCTGGTGTTGTCTCTGTTCCTAGGAGGCATGAAATGAAATATTTTTGGCTGCTTTTTGTTTTTTCTCTGCTTGTACCTGCAAAACTGAAAGAGATTGAATTGCAATTAACTAAAATCTATCTTGCTAAAATGAAAATGCGGAATTGAAATGAAAGCAGGAAAGGACTAATCTATCTTGCTGAAATGAAATTGCAGGAATGAAATGCTAGTCTACACTTGCAGAATTGAAATTGCGGAATTGATATGCTACACTGCACTTGCAGAATTGAAATGCTAGTCTACGCTTGCAGAATTAAAATGCTAGTCTAGGAAAGCAGGAAATGTCTAGTCTACTTTTGCGGAAATGAAATGGCAGAATGGAAATGAAATAAACTACTTGGCAGAAGGTTGTAGTAGAAAATAGAAGAAAAACAGCAATCACAAATACTTTGATGCTTCCCCGGCAACGGCGCCAAAACGAATGGTGGGCTCCAGTATTGCAGGAATAATGTTGCAATTCCTAGGACTCCCTTCTTTACTCTTATCAACACGGTAGTTCGTAACAAACTTGGAAGCGACGATGCTGTATGCACAAGTACTAGCTCTTGCCGTAGTTGTCACTTGGTTAGCTGGCACAAGTCTGCTAGGAGCTTAAGCCAACTTCTATGAGCTCTGAGAAGAAGCCTTTTAACTGATGGATGAAAGCTAACTCAAAGGAAGCTAATGTACTTGCAGAAAGAAACTGAAAAGCTGAAAGGAAATGCAAACCCTAGCAAACCCTAATTTTACCAGCTAGCCCTACTGATGCAAGAAAGAGGACGCAAGCTACTGAAAGAGATGCCATTGACTTCTAGGAAGGTAAAATACATGTGTCTAAGCTACTACTATCTAAAGAAAACATCTTTTTGTATTTTTGAATAAGTTGTTGGAATTATCATGCATGTGCTTTCACTGTTTTTGACTGTGCAGAGGTGGATTGGTGAGAGAAAATTCTTGTAGGAAGTTTGGAAGGTTCAGAGAGGGCCTAAGGGGTCCCTAACACCCTTCCAAAGAGTTCCATAGAGTTTGGCTATCAAGAAACCACTTTCGTGAGCTTCTACAGGAAGTCTGCAGGGGTTCTACAGGATGTTCTGGAATTTCTATAGGATGTCTGTAATTTTATACATGATGCTGAAAAATGGAATTTTGGAGGATGGATGGAGGAAGAAAGATGAAGGAGTGGGTATGGAGGTGAGATAAGGGTGTAAGGAGGTCCAAGGCTCAGTGGATGGAGTTGAAGAGTGGTGAGGATGGTTGGATTTTTTCAAGGAGGAATGGAGCAATGTTGCACAAAAATATGGGAATTAGGGCAAAGTGAGCAAATGGCAAACGTGAGGCAAGAATCTGGGTTGGAGGATGGAGTAGATGGGATTGATGGAGTATGGATAGATGAAGAAGTACTATAGGTGCTCTGCAAGTTATTTTTCAAATTGGACAAATGAAGACTTGGAAAATCAAGGACCTAATTACTTTGACCTAATCTGACCTAGATAACAGCAACAAAAATGAACAAAAGTCTATTTGCAACAAAATCATGTGAAGTAACTATGTGACTAAGCAAACATAAACTTAAGGATGCAACCTCAACTGATATCAACTTCGGAAAATGAAAATCTAACACTAATAATTGCATGACGAAGCAAAGACAGTGTTTTTGTTGGCAACAAGGTCACCTTTGTCCCAGCTCACGATCCCACTGAGGGAGAGGTGAGATCAGAGGTGCTTGATGGCCTTTTTCTGAAGATATTCCCTGTTATTAACCTATCAACTCAATCTGAACATGAAAAACATTTCTAGTCATCAACCATGATCTATGTAACTAAGCAAGAGTCTAATCTACTTAACAGAAATTATTTTGCAAAGACACGAAAACAAATACCAATACACAAAGGAAGCCTTGGCACTTGGGTTGGGCCCAACCCAAGAGATGCAGGCTCCTAAGAAAACTCAGAACTGATGCCAAATGAATCTGCTTCCCATTACTCAGAAATAACTGTGTTCACAAGAAAGTTATACAACAACAACTACAAAATGAGTTGAGAAAATAACAACACTCTAGTGCAAAATAAAAATAGTCCAAAAATTAACCTACGAAGGTTGGAAGCCTTCCTATTTATGCCTACGAGGGTCTCCAACAACCCTCCTTAACTTAAGGGGCTCGGCTGCTCCAACTGCCAGTGATCAGCCACTTTATACAAGACTGCTCGGCTTCCCTTGGGAATCCTTTTTAGTGGCCTGTAAACTCCGACCTGAGGGTGGAGATTTTGAGAAAGGGGCCATTTAATGCAAGGGACACCCTTCCTACGAATCCTCACCCTTGTTGCTTCATGCTTGGTTGTCATTTGGCTCATAATTGCTTAGCCTTGGTCAAAAATTTATCCAAAAATCTGCATTAACAACGTGATAGCCTTATTGGTCAAGTGACTATCCTCATTCGTTCAACTAACATAAATATAGTAAGAAAACATGCATAAAATATGAAAAATGGTGGATTGACGAAGAACAACTAGGAAAAATGAGCCCAATAAGTTACCCAATTCTGGGGCTCATCACAGACTGGGCTGGAGATCTATATTAGAGAATATCTACAAGTGGGTATGCATTTAACCTATTTGGAGGCGCAGTCAGTTGGATGAGTAAGAAATAATCTATAGTGGCACTATCAACTACAGAGGTAGAATACATGGCAACCACTCATGTAAGCAAGGAATCAGTTTGGTTGTAGAGATTGTGTTCAAGTATGGGGTTAGTACAGGGAGCTATAAAGATAGACTGTGACAGCCAAAGTGCAATTATGTTGGCAAAGAACCATGCTTACCATTCAGAGACAAAGCACATTGATGTTTAGTATCACTTTGTGAGGGATATGATAGAAAACAAAAAAGGTGTTTCTAGTAAAGGTGGACACTTTGAAGAATACTGCAAATGCATTGAAAAAATATATGTGCTCTGAGAAGTTCTCTTGGTGTAGAGAAACAATGGGCATTGCAGGGTTGGATAAATGAATAAGCTCTCTTGTGGCCCCCTGTGGAAAGAAAACAACAAGTGGGAGAATGTTGGGTTGTGTTATTCTTTACACAACTAGCCCACGTAGTGAAGCGGGGGCTTAGATCTGCCCCCCCTGTTTGAGGGGTTAGAGGGGGGCAGGTAGCCCACCTCTATGGGGTCCGAGGCAACACCCTAGGAAATTTTTTTTTTGGACCCTATATTAGGTTGGGCGGACCTACCTATAGTTTTGTGCATGATTTTCGCACATGGTATTGGATGCTTCAGCATGTATAAATATGTATTGTAACATTGAAAGGAACATAATGAAAAATCAAGCTGGTAGTCTTGGTTTTTGGATCCAGGAGAAAATCTCTGTGTATATGTGCTTTATGTGTTATGCTCTCACATTATTTATTTTTCGTGTTTTAGAGTTCGTATGTAGTAATTTCTGTACGAGGTTAAAAACTACACCAGAAACTATCAGAAGCTTGTATTGCTCACAATTCATTGATGCTTGATAGCTTAACAACTGAATACTCAAAATGGAAAGTGTTTTTGCTGGACAACCACTTATAATTTATAGGGCATTTGAATTTGATCTGATCGTTCCCCCCAAAATTGGTCCATTAATGCCAGATTGGCAACATATTTTCAAGGATCTGAGCCATAAATTTCATCTTAAATCTCGGTTGGCTACTCCATTTGGCCTTACTTCTACCATATTTTCATGAATAGTGACTTTAACAGTCAGTTTCTGGCCGACCTACACAATTTCTCTGAGGGTAGCGTAGCTCCCTCCACGCTTGTGCGGAGCTAGTGACACGTCCTTTCTTCACACCATCTTCCAATTGCGCAGCTCCCTAACCCAGGCAATGTAGTTTATAGTCCCGCTCCTCCTTTCAGGTGCCTGGAGTGCTAAGAGCATGCTACTTTCATTTAGTCACATGGTTGGACCACTAGTGTATGGCTTCAAGCGATTTCCATTCACCTTTCCTGGGAAGGGTTCTCCATTTAATTGGACTAGATATACCACTCCTCTCTCGGTAATATCCTTAATAACATAAGGCCCTAACCAATGCATCTTGGATTTCCCTGGAAATTTATCAAACTTATTATCATATAAAAAAACCAAGTCATTTACCTTAAATGTGCGCAGCTTGATGTGTCGATCATGCCATGACTTATCGCGTTGCTTTTGGACCTGTTGGTGAAAACAGCCAAAAATATTTCTTCTTCGAGCTCATCTAGCTGTGAAGGCCTCTGCTCTAAGGGTCTGCGGTCCGTCATACCTATGAGCATTGATATGCGTATACTAGGCATGATGTATTCCATAGGCATTACCGCTTCCACACCATAAACAAGCCTAAAAGGGGTTTGTCCAGTCAACTTCTTGCATGTCGTTAGATAAGCCTACAGTACTGCAGGTATGCGTAGATCCTGGTCACTTCGATGAGCATTGGAAACCTTGGTCAGCGTGTTTTCAAGCACTTTGTTGAACAACTCCACTCTCTCATTAGCCCATGGGTGATAGGGTGTGCTCTTCTGGTGGTATACCTGAAATTCCTCCGTCAGTGCATTGATCGTCTCATTTAGGAAGTGCATAACATGATCACTCATGAAGATCTTCAGAGAGCCAAATCACGTTAGAACATGCTCAAATAGGAACTTCGCGGTAGTCGCGCCCATGCAATCCTTCACCGGCTGCGCTTCTACCCAATGAGTCAAATACTCCGTCGCAGTGATAATGTACCTTGCTCATGTCTTTCCTTGTGGCTGAATGGGTCCTAAAAAATCTATTGCCCACTTCTCGAAGGGTTGCAACATAATTTGTTGATTCAAAGGAATTTCATCTCTGTGTGATGGCCTTCTCGTTCTTTGACATATATTAGACGCCTTGCAATATGCTTTTGAATCTTGATGAAGGGTTCACCACCACAACCCTACGCATAGAATCTTCTGTGCGGTTGCTTTTCCTGCATAATTTCCTCCCGTGGTGCCCCCATGAGCATCCCCGAGGATGTTGCTTATTTAGAACTCAGGTACATACCGTCGCAATATCTCATCAACCCCCATTTTGTACAAATTCCCAACAATGACATAGAAATCTGCCGCGTGCACCACTAATTCCTTCTTTTGCTGGAAAATGTATCTTTCCAGTGCAGTTCCTTTTGTTAGGAAGTGTATTATATCCTCAAAATGACCATTCATGACACGCACTGTAAATAGCTGTGTGTCAGGGAATCCTTCTTCCAAGTTAGTAGGTTCCTCCCTTGTTTCAACGTGCGACAACTGGTTGAGTCCCGCATTTAATCGTCCAGGCTTCACAACAACTTCAAAGTTGTACTCTTGGAACAATAAGAGCCATTTGCAGATTCTCCCCCGCAACACAGGCTTATTGACGAGGTGCATTAGCGTGTAGTTATCTGTATACATCTAAAATGGTCTCCCAGCAAGTAGTGCCTATACTTTTGGAGCACATACACCATAGCTAGCCCCTCACACTCAGTGGTGGAATAGTTCTTCTTTGCTTTGGATAATCTGTGGCTTGTGAATGTGATAGGATGGTCCAATCCTTCTCCACCAGCCTATGTCAGTACTGCTCCAAGCGCTATACATGATACGTCGACATGTATGTGAAATTCTTTCTTCTAGTCTAGGAAGACTAGAATCAGTGCGGTAACCATCTTTTCTTTCAATATATCCAAGCTTTTATTACAGTCACCATTCCAACAGAACGTGACATCCTTCTTCAAAAATTTCTCCATAGGCATGGTTATCTAGGCGTAGCCTTTGATAATATAATATCCCGTATGTCCCAGAGTAGCGTGAAGCTATTTCACACTCCTCGGCGCTTCCAAGTTTAGTATCACCGCGATCTTTATGGGGTCTACCATTAGTCCCTGTCTGCAAACTACATGGCCCAATAGGTTTCCAAAAGGAATGAAAAATAGACACTTCTTGAGATTGTGTGCGATCTAGTACCTTCGACAGGTATCCAACATCACACACAAGCTTGCTACATGGCGCTTAACCAACCCAAATATAGTCCAGTCATCAAAATATACCTCCAAGAACTTATGAATAAATTCCTTGAATGTCGCAACAAGCACGCACGAGAAGATCACATGCACATTCTTCAATCCAAACGACATTAGAGTGTACTGAAAACAACCCCACTAAGTTGCGAAGATTGTTTTGCTCCTATCCTCTAGTGTGATTTTGATTTTGTGGTACCCAAAGAACCCATCAGTGAAGAAATATGCTTCTTGACTGCCTACATTGTCCAACACTTCATCAGTGAATGGAGTCGGGAAAGGATCATAAGCAGAGGCATCATTCAGTTTTCTAAGATCCACGCATGTCCTTATCTCGTCCTTCTGCTTCTTCTCTTGCACCACCATTGGGCTTACCAAATTAGATTCTTCCACAAGCTCAATGATGCCTACTACAAGCATCTTGTCTAGCTCTAAGTGGACCTTCTCCTTATATTTCAGATTGAGACAGTAAGGCCTTTGCTTAACATGCTTCGCGTTGGGCTTTAACTTGATCTTCATTATTCCTAAGTCCTCTATTATCCATTTTAGATCCGTAAACTTGGTAGGGAATAAATCCTAGTATTCGTAGAGCAATTCGACGACCTTATCCACCATCGCATTGTCCCAGTGGTCTCCAATCTTCACGAATTTAGGTTCTGCCTCCGTACCAATGTTCACTTATTTCAGAGCCTTCTCCCACTCTACAACCTAAAGAAACACTTTACACTTTGGCTCAATCACTTCCTTAGACTCATCATGCTTCTATTTATTAACTTAACTACTTTCGACACTTAGAGCCTCGCTCTATTTATACAATCCTATGGTTCGCGGACCATGGGTAGATCTTTCAAGCCGACATTACATTATGAAAACAAGGGCATACAACCCTGTGACTCTATTATGATTTCGCGCTCCGCGCTCACAAATCGCAGAGTCTTTACGATGGACTTAGTCAAAACTTGGGCTTTAAGCCCCAAAACATGCCTTGGGGGGAATTCCACACCCATTGAACCCAACCTTGGTCTCGTGCAGTTATCTCATAGATATAGTCCAAGTCGTCATCACTCTCATAATCGTGGATAGGTTCAATATAGTGTGATCCTTCAGCAGGATCGAGGGGTACTATTACGCGCAACGATTTCTTCTCAAAGATCATCTTTCGCTTCTTTAGATTGATTACCCCATTCATTTCAGTAGCCCAATAAATTCCTAGGATCACACGATATGGATTGCTATCATCCACTATCTCTATTACTTCAAATCAGCTAGCGTGCTCACTCCCTCAATATCCACGGTCACCCCCTGCAGCTACCCATGGGGATGATCTTCTGCTGATTTTCCATCCTTAGCTAAATTGGAGACCATTGCAGTGTAGGTCCTCCCATTCACTCCCAAGTCTACTATGGTAGGACATTCGCATCTGACCCCAGGTCGAAAATGACGTGATCCATTTCATACTCTCCTATCTATGCGGTCAATCTCATCTCCTGTCCCGTTCTTGTTTTATGCTTACCAATCTTTCATACTACGTGCGGATCACCTAGCGCGGTTCTAACAAATCTATTGATGAGTTCTAGTAACCCTTTCACAACCTTACTATCACGTAGTAAATTCATACAGGTTTACAAGAAAGTTGTGAGCATAGAGGAGTCCATATCCCGCTCAGGCTTATCCTTGCTTCCTGAGGTGGAGGCCTCAACGATGCTCTTCTTAGCTTCCATGAAGGTTTCATGTGCATGATCCAAATCAAAATTAGCTTCCTTTGCAAGGGCTTTATGAACCCATGTATAGTCTTTTGGCTATTTCCCCTTGTCATCTCCCATTGCGATTCCACTTTTGAGCACTATATTCACATTTGGATCCTTTTCGCGCAGTTTAGATCTCATCATTTGCAGGTTCTGAGTCGGCGGAGGTGGTAGTATCCCTTTGTCACGTATCCTAGCTATCAACGTAGGATGGTCTTCCATTTCATGATCAAATAGTGTGCAATACTTGCACGACGAACGTGTTGTCTTAGTGCAATCATGGGCATAGTGTCCTGGTGCTCTACAATTGTAGCAAATCAACTGTCCTCAAACCCTGCCAAGTTCTCCTCTTCCTTGGCCTCTTTCACTCCCTTGAAATCCTGTTTGCGCCATTCCTGCGATATGGTCAAGGGGCCGCATTTCGGCTTGAACCATATAGGTGGGATTTATATCCATCATCAGCTCATAGCTCCTACAAGTATGCTCATCATGCACTACCGACCTACAAAAGTTGTAGAACAACTGTTATGGTGTCTGTACAAAATTTTGTAGCAAGTGACAGTTATCCGTGGCATGTTTCCTAGCTACTTGACAGATAGCGCACCATAATGCAAGCCCCGCACTAGGTCCTGTGTGAGCTTATGGTTATCCGAGGAATTTATACCATTTAATTCCTTTATTTTCCATATGTATTTAGTTCACATGATATAGAATCTTTTTAATTTATTTGATATATGTTTACATGCAAGGTGTTGGAAAGTTAGTGGTATTAAATATGTTTTATTGGTCATCCTATGTTGATATACATATAATTATGTTTTTTTTTCATTTATCTCAATTTGGAATAATTATGATGTTGATTTAGAATTATTGTAACTCGCCCCCCTCAATTGATTTTTGGCCTTGTCTCATATAACATACTGATTTGACTCTGTTGTGCATCTTACAGGAGGAAATGTGGCAACTCATGCACCAATTTTAATTGATTTGCAATGAGACAATTTAGTTAGGAGCAAGGCAATAATACTCCAAATTGAAAAAAAGTCTCAGAAAGTTTCTACCAGTTAGTACCTTCATTAATGTGATTTAAGATTATTCTTTTTCTTTGTTGGAGCATGCGATATATTCCCTATTTGTTTTGGACACTTGCATTACTGATCACTTATTTTGGTATATTTATTGTAGGGTGAGGCTTGTACCTCTCTCTTGGACTTATATGCCCTATGTATAGCGAGCATGAACTTATTTAATCTTATTAAAGATTATAACAAGTAATTCTTAATTTGGGTTTCAATTAAATTTTTACTTTTTTCAAGTTTGTGTTCCATCTTTTCCTCAAAACAAAAAATAATTGGATTTTCTTGCTTGAAACATTTTGTTAAACATTTTTTTATTTTTGATTTCTTTGTTAATGAATGTTTGTCTTATATGATTTTAGCTCATTCTTTTTATAAATTAGAAAACTTCATGCCCCTGCTATTGATATTGGTCACTGACAGAAAAGTGCAACTACCACTCACTTCAACTATTTCTTATTTCAAATCTATTGGTCTAGAATAGGTAGATTGGTGAATAAGTCAAAGAAGAAAAATATGGAGAACTAAGTGTTTCTAAGGTGATCAAAGTTGACTATGTCTTATATATCGCATGGGAATTAGTTATGATTTGAGTTGTACAGATGATCATACAGATCAATTTATCATGATGTGTTAATTATTAATTCCATATGTTGAGTTATGCTCACTTGTCCTTTAGCGATGTAATGGTATTGGTGCCTACAACACCACCTATTCTTGAAATACATGGTTCATAAATTATACAATAGCAATATTGAAGACAAGGAGAGGAAACAAAATAGCTTATATATATGGACTCCATGGTGATATTAGACATGTGTCAGGTTGGCTTGATTTATTAAATTTCAGAAAACCTTAGGTGATTGAGGCCACTCTAGTTAGGTGCAGATAAAGTGGAAAAAAATAATTGCAACTCTAGCACATTTGATGGGTTCTTCAAACATAATGACATGAATAGATAAGTAATTCATATTTAATTTTGGATTATGAAGATAATGTGGTAACTCTATTAAATCAATAATAAGGTTGTAATAATCCAAGGAAAACTCCCAGTTGAATCTGAAAATTATCTAAACTGATACTTAATATCTAGCTACTAAGTCGAGGAGGAATGTTGCTGCAAATCCTTGAAATTAGGAATACTAGGTAAGACTACATGCTACTAAATGCATACATACTATTTTCCTTATTATCGTATTAACGCATATTTCAATAGAATTGGGAAAATTATATTACAATTTCTATTTACAAATGGATTTCATTAAATTTGGAATTATGCAATGGATCTAGAATTTATAACTTTAACTAGAATAAGTTTCAAAATTAGTTAGTTTGTTAAAATTTCATTACAAGTACCTACTACAAACACATATCATTAAATATGGAATTATTCAATGCATCTATAATTTATAGATTTAATTAGATTAAGTTTGAAAATCAGTTAGTCCACTAGTTTGAATGTATCTTTTCAACATTTTTTGAGATAAAACTATCACAAGTTATTGATTTAATAATACATAGTTGGAAGAAGTTATGGATTAAAAATAAAAGTAGACCATTCAGAATGCATTATCAATTAACTCTAAATTATTTATTTTGTAAAAATTGTATCTTTAGTCCCGTGAATATGTGGCAATCATGATGGCATTGATGTTCATGCACATCAAATTAGCAATACCTCCATCATGGAAATAGAATTTTGCAAAGCACGTAGCTAGTCTATCATTGTGCCTCGAGAAGGGAGAAGGGGGTGGTGTCAATTGTCAAGTCCACCCCCCTCAAGCATTTAAAGCACATTAAGTGTTGGACTTCTCCAATTTCCCCTCCTGTCTACCATTTGCATTTGAAACAATGGTTTCTCTCACATTGCAATTCAGTTCTGGCTTTTAGAGAAGGTGGTTTATTGGTTGTCTCAAACCCCTACATTATGTATCCTTACAACTATGGTTTGAGAATGAGGAAGGCCTAGTAAAATAGGTCATGTGCGAGGCTAGCCTCCTCACCCTTCTTTGCATGGGCATTGAGATGAGCACTTTGATAGTGGAATTCCCCTTTGATTTTTACACATGGTGACTTATGTTGAAGCCTGTGAGTTTTGATCCTTAGGATACCACCTTTGGGCCTTGAAAAACATTTTGGGTCATCATTACATAGATCAACATGACATTAATGTGTAGCTTGAGGGTCATGTGTTGGACTTGGAAAATCACATCCATCATGCTAAATCGGCATATAGTCAAATTTCTCGTTCTCTCGGCATGGAAATTTAGAAGTATGACTCTCCATTAACATATATGGTTTGTGATTCCTCTTACTCCTCATAACTCACATGTTCTCTTCATCATAGGTCACATAGTCCCTCTCGTTCTCATCTCCTACCTCACTACAGCATGATGTAAAACCTAGCAAGCATGGATCTTTCACATGACTCAAGAAGAGGCCCCAATTGTAAGAGCAATACACCTGGCACCCATATAAGTGACTCCAAACAAAGGTTGGTTGAACTCCATTCTTCCTCTAGTCACCTAGTCTCTTCGATCTTCCTCTACCTGATGACCTAAAATTCTACAACACATGCCGAGTGGTTGATGAGAATCCACTAGAGCTTCATGCAGGATAGCTCAACCTCTCAAGGTAGTGTTTTTTCTCATTTCCCATTGATTATCGCTTGTGCTCGTCGCCATCTTCTCTCAGTGGTAGGCCCACCTTTCTTATACTCATGGTTTCATTTTTTAGCGGCCAACCTCTCATGGTAGCATTATCAATTTATCATGTTTTGGTGCATTTTGGAGAATTGTACAAGTTG
The DNA here is from genome assembly GCA_000404065.3 of Pinus taeda. Taxonomy (NCBI): domain Eukaryota; kingdom Viridiplantae; phylum Streptophyta; class Pinopsida; order Pinales; family Pinaceae; genus Pinus; species Pinus taeda. Next base: position 234,385 of record APFE031677373.1, on the reverse strand, counting down.
GGAAGTGTTTTTGTTTCTCCACTAGGAGATTGATGTTCTCTCAAAGAAAGGTATTCATTAATACTGTCAAACCCGTCCTCAAAACTGAATGTCAATATGAATCCTTCACGCAGAATATCCCATTCGTTTGTCCCATGGCAGAGCTCTATTTCTATATACCAATTCATTAGGACAACATCCACGGTATGACAGAACAAGTGCACCCACTCAAGTTGGGGCTTTTCTCCATAAGCCTGGGTCAATTTGGCCAGATGCACATGCAGATCATTTTGCCCATCATACTTGTCTGTTAGTCGTATCTTAGGCTTCCCAAATCTTGTTCTCATCATCCTCCTACATTCACTCCAATCATCAAATCTTCCCTTCTGCGTACCCCACCATCTTGGGGTGTAGCATGCATTACCCAATCCAATGTCTAGAAGCATTACTTTTCTGGTATCTCCCTTTCAAATGCATTCAAAAAGATATCTACCTCATTCAGACCATCATAAGTAGGAAAATTTCTTACCTCTGACGACACACAGTGTAACGACCAGGTCATCATGTTGCAATTCAACATAGTTACTTCATGTAACCGATTTTGCTAGCGTTCTATTTCTTTATCGAAGTTTGAAGTGCAGGAACTCTCGCAATCCCATGTAATCCATCCATCCGCTGTGGGATTCACCCAATCTTGGTCTCGTGAATTTATCTTATAGATACTGTCCAGGTCATCATCACTCTCATAATCGCGGACAGGTTTAGTATAGCGTGATCCTTCATCAAGATCGAGGAGTACTATTACGCGTAGTGATTTCTTCTCAAAGATCATCTTTCACTTGTTCATATTGATTACCCCATTCATATCAGTATCCCAGTCAATTCCCGGGAGCACATGATAGGGATTTTTGTCATCCACTATCTCTATTACTTCAAAATCAGCCAGCGCACTCGCTCCCTCAATATCCATGGTCAACTCCTGTAGCTGCCCAATGGGGATGATCTTCTGTTGATTTGCCATCCTTAGCTAAATTGTGGACCATTGCAGTGGAAGTCTTCCCATTCACTCCCAAGTCTGCTTTGGTAGGACATTCACATCTGACCCCTGGTCAAAAATGATGTGATCCATTTCACACTCTCCTATCTGTGCAATCAGTCTCATCTCCCATCTTGTTCTTGTTTTATGCTTAACAATCTTTCATACTACATGAGACTCACCTAACCTAGTTCCAACGCATCTATTGATGAGTTCTAGTAATCCTTTCACAACCTTACTGTTGCATAGTAACTTCATACAAGTTTCCAGGAAAGTTGTGAGCATAGAGAGGTCCATCTCTTTCTCGGGCTTATCCTTGCTTCCTGAGGTGGAGGCCTCAACGAAGCTCTTCCTAGCTTCCATGAAGGTTTCATGTGCACACTCCAAATTGAACTCAACTTTCTTTGTTGGGGCTATGTGAACCAATGTACTGTCTTTTGGCTATTTTCCCTTGTCATCTCTTGTCACAATCCACTTGTATAGCTCAATAGGGTAGGAGCAGAAAAATATCCATATTTTGGTTTCACGTGTGTGCTCCATAGTGACTAAATGGTAAAAATTCCTTGGATAACCATAAAGGAATTTATACCATTTTGGATATTTGCTAGCTTCACGATCCACTCGTATAGCTCAATAGGGAAGGAGCAGAAAAAGATCTCATGGATCTTTATATACAGGTATATGTCCAACCACTGTTCCTTTATCAATCGCGAGTTTTTATTTTCTTGCACTGCAAATTCATGGATCTTTCTATCCATCCAGTCTCCAATCTCCCTCTTAGTTGGATTCCAGTGATACAAAATCTCACATCTCTTATGCAAATTCTAGTCTTGGAAACATAACCATTTGTTGGCTTGAGGGGGTCTGACCCAGGTTCAACATTAATTATCCAAACAAATCCCTACACTACTGGCCCTTTCGGCATTAGCTTGTGGAGTGTGGGCCAAAGTCTCACTCGAAGCAGTATGGGGGGATGCTAGAACCAAGTTTCCGCACCCTGAGATGGTTGTGATGTCGTTTAATTTCTTCTATCCTTGCCTTCGCACATGTGGTCTCGCTCTAGGGCTTGCAAGACAAACCCTCTATTCCAGCCTTCAATACCTTGACAAAAGTATATGATGGACCTTCATGCAGCCCTAACTAGTGGCTCACATACTTTTGCGCTACTATAGCAGTGTTCCATGCAGATTCCTCAATTATCCTAAGTTATTTGCTTATCTTTTCAAATACTTAAAGTTATCACCGTGTAATCAGATATTCCTAATTGCGTTTAGTTATCCAATGTAATTGCATTCATTCTCACATCATATAAGAATAATAAAGGAAATTCATACATAAAATATCCAAACCCATCAACAGAACAAAGACATAGAAATTGTAGAATAACTCATTTTATTAATGTCTCCCAAGTGTTACAAACTCTGTCCACCCTCTGCACACAGCCGTAGGGGTCCGTGCACTCAGCTACGGACTTCTACCCTAGGCCTATGCGCACTCAACTACAGAGCCTCTACCTACACTACGACCCAAGACTTAGACTTCTTCTTCAGAGCTATCACTCTATTATAGGATCTCCATTATATTGATTAATAGCTAAACTACTTAGAGCTTAGCTTTTTTTTATACAATCCCATGGTCTACAGACCATGGGTAGGTCTCTTATAGCTAACTTTACTTTACAAAACTAAGGGCGAACTGCCCTTTTTGATATAACACCTTCGTGCTCTGCAACCAAAAAATGCAGAGTCTTTACAATTATATTATGAACTTTGACTTAACATGGGCTTTTAGCCCCAAAACTCCCCTTGGGGGATCACACTCCCAACAATATCCTTTTCTTTTTTATGTTTCTTGATCCTTTTCTTCCTGATATTTCACTGCTTGAACCTTCTTCTTCTTGATATGTCCTTCTATCTTGACAGTTTCAGGAGTGGTAATTCCTGCCAATGCAGTTCAAGATATGGTTAGATTCATTTCTTCTTTCTCTAAGGTTGGTTCCCAATGTATATCCTCTTCTTTTTATGTTTCTTGATCCTTTTCTTCCTCCTCTTCACAATCTATGTAAAAAAATTTCTTCTTAGCACACTTATGATATTTAGTGTATTTGCTATCACAAATGTAACAAAGCCCTTTTTCTCTTTTTTCTTCCAATTGTTGTGGTGTAAACCTTGTAGGTTGTGGAAGGCTAAGAGAAAAATCGCTTCCATATTTATAGTTGTAAGTGGTAGGATTCCTTGTTTCCATAATTCCGCTTTCAATTTTTCTTTCCGACCTGAATGCCTTCTCTAACGAATCAGGGTCCCAAAGATGAACCTCATGTTGAATGTTATCCTTGAAAGTCCCTATGAAGACATCAATCCTTTTCTTCTTTGGAATATCATTTACCCTTATATTCGATTTTTGGAAGTCCTCAATGTGCTCTTCCATTGAACCCTTTTGTTTGAGATTTATCAATTGTCTAAAGAAGGTGTTTCTCTTTATATCCTCATAATGTGCTATCATTTCCTCCATGAAAATTGACCAAGTGAGAAGTGGTTTACGAGAACAAAGCCCTTTATACCATATAAAGTTGATTCGATTCTAAATATAAAGATGTAATATGTACCTTTTGTAAGAGCTGTACATCATGTAGATCAAAATATTGTTCCATATGTAGTATCCAATTTACTGGATCCTTGCCATCAAACTTCCTCATATCGCCTTTTCTTGATTTTAGGAGCTCCATCTTGAAATGACTGTAACTATGTAATTTTGGATCTCTAAGGTTTAAAGTTGTGAGATGCAGTAGCCCTCTAAATCTTCTTTCTAATGCCACCAGCTTGATCGAAATTAGATTCTCCAAGAAAGAGTTATTCTCAATCTCCCAAGATGGCCTACTTATATATTTTTCAGTAGAGCAAACTTGCATGAACTACTATGTGTTACTCTTTTGACCTTCATACCTGAAAACAATATACAAAAAATTAAATTCTATCCTCTTTCTGTAGCTTCTTACAAAATTTCAATCTGATGCTCCAAGAGAAAGTTATGACTATTTTCCCCAGGTCACCTATTTTGGATGTAATTTGGGAGCTTGCAGAAACACTAAATGTATTGGAATGTATCTCTAAAAATATAGCAAAACAAGATCTGAAAATTGGGCCTGTGCTTCATCATGATTTCAGCTCAAATGGGTTTTAATGTTAGAGTCTGAACCTTCGTAGAAAACAAATTATAGAAAAAATTCCACAATGACTTGTTTAAGATGGAATTCGAGAGCTTGCAAAAACCCTAACTTCCTCATATCATATCTTCGAAAATATAGCGAGACAAGATCTGAAATTCGGACCCAAGGTTTAGAACGATTTTAGCTTAAATCAGTTTTGTTTTTAGCTTCTGAAATGTTGCATAAAAAGCATTGTAGCGAAAATTCCACGATGACCTGTTTGGTGCAACGAAACCCTAGAATCCAAAGCTCTGATACCAAATGTTATGAAACCAACTCACAAAAAGATAGAAAAGATAGATGAACACCTTAGAAATCAGCCTCTTCGAGGGGCAACCTCCTTTACATTAAACAAATGAACAATTCTTGTATGATACAAATGACAAGACCTCCTTTCTATATATAGGAGTCTAAGGGGACATAATATAATCAAAGCCAACATAACAATAATAATGTAAGGCCCAATAATAACAATAGTCGGCTTCTATGGGGCACAATAATAAAAATATGGGGACTACATGGGCACTACAATATAATAAGGGGGTTTTACTAATAACAATAAGGGGTTAAACTAGTAGTATAGGGACCTAATGTTTCCCCCCTCTATAAACCTATCCACCTCATTTTCCTCCAACTCATATATATCTAGGCTAATATGAGTGGGGGGCCGCCTCCTTAGTATTTTTCAATTTTTTCTATATGAGTCCTCATTTTTTCCTTTTTCATATTTTTAGTTTTTTTTTTTCTTAAATAGTTGAGGGATTTTTCCCTCATGATTTCTTTCTACCCTTCTTAACTTATTTTTCTCTACATCTCCCACTAGTCTATTTTTGATAAGAGGACATTATCGTTTCTCTAATGATACCTTGTATTTTTTTTCTCGATAACATTAGAAGAAGGACATTAGAAATATAATTACCTTTCATAGATGAAGATCTAGTTAACTTTCCTTCAACACCTTATCATTGTAAATATACATTCTTATCTAACACCACTTGATCTTTATTGATGTCATCATCATTAGGTAAATATATGGCCATAAAAATGATATGGATCACTTGAAGAGTATATTCACATAACTTGTCTCTTGGTGATACAACACATTGCCCACTTGAATGTTGATATCTTTTGGTAAGAATCACCAAGATTCATCTCCAAGCTCATATTTACCATGTGTCTCTAGCCCAACTTTTACATGATATCCAACATCCTTCCTAAATTATTACTACCTTGTGCTAAGGTCCTATTTGAGCATATCATTAGGGACAAAGGATGCAATTTTACTCACAAAGGATGGATATTATCCCTTTCTTACAAAAGGTCAAATATTGTTTAAATTTTTTGGGTATAATATGTATTATTCTAATACCATTTCCCTAATTTAATTTTCTCCTGATCCTTTGTAGGATGAAACACAAAGGGTATCCAACATTTAGCAAGTGGATGAAAAATAAGAGCATAACCTAACTATTACCCTCATACCCTATTAATCCATATACTAATGAAATACTTCTACCATGGAATTTTCCAACAAATTCCATGAAAAGATAGGGAAGAACCTACCCAACAATCAAATTCATCCCTTTTGACCTTAGCTTAAAAGAATTTAGTTTATTTTTCTCCTTCTTACATAACACCCTTCAGATCACAATTTGAAATTTCCTCCTTCTTGTCCTATTTATCACCAAGATTTGGTAAAACCTTTTTAATGCATTCCATGACTTCACCACCTTCCTTACATTTCCCTTTCAACTTGAGTCTACTACTTATAACAATATTTTAGAACAGTCTACACCATTCATATGTAGATGTGGAAACAAACTCACCATATGGTTCTCATTATTAACCACCAACTCCCCCTCAAATTGGATGTTATTCTGAGTTATACAACTAGGAACCTTAGTGCAAAGACAAGGAATAGTTGGAATCCTAACTTCATCATCATACTTAACTCATGAATGAGTATTGGCACACCTCTCTCCTCCACAACATTTCCCTTTGGAACAAAGTCAACTACTCCTAAAAATACCAAAGAACTCTCTACATCATTCATAATTAGATTAGGAAACAAAGTTACCTATGATTCTAATTATTATTCACCAAATCCACCTCAAGTTGGATGTCCTTTTGACCTATAATACTTGGAACATAGCACTAAGACACAAATTAGTTGGTATGCTATCCTCATCATTCCTCACGAATGAGTAATGACGCACGTCTCTCCTACATAACTTGGTACCTCTAAGATTTTGGATATGAGTAAGAATAGTATTCATTTCTTCAATAGGACAAGTCACTTTCAAACTTCATTATATTATCACCCCCCTAGTTATACCTCTCGCACTCCTTTCCTGACCAACACAAAATTCAAGGAGAACAATCTAGGTCTAAAAGGATAATTATATATGCAAACCTACTCCTCTTAACTCTCAAAAGCTTAAAAAAACCATAATTTATAAAATGTATCCATTATCAAACTATAAGCTATATCTTGTTGTTGGCAAAAATTAGTGGTCAGCTTGAGACCTCAGGTTTAGGGGAACCCACAAAGGGTCTACCATATTCTAGCATAGCATTGGCATTTTCACGTTACTAAAAAAGAAAAAGGCATCTCGCCCAAAGAATGCTACGACCTTACTTGGTTAGGGGATTGGAACTAGGCATCAAGCGAAATCACACAGGGATACTAATACTCGTTAAACTCAGAATTAAGGCATCAGAAAAGTAATCGTTGCAGAAGATAACAACTAAAGCATAAAAATGAACATAGAATACACACATCAATTCATAATAAAAATTTAAAGGGGACACATAAAACCAACACATGTAGACCATCAGACATCCATGCAACTTTCTCTTTCATTAGGTTTACCCAACATTACATCATTATATTTAGGCTCAAAATCCTTTTCTATAGGACAAGACTAGAGTAGGTAGTCTAGCATATGGTTAGGTGGTTACAAAATCATATGACCTTAATAGGATCCATGTCAATATCTTAGTACACTCTCTTCTCTCTCTCGTTCTGGATTTTACTTTGTCCTTTTAAGAACTTCACTTGCCTGGACTGTTTATTTCTCTCTTTGGATCTTGCCTTTTCCTTTTCGGCTGCATCTGTTTCTTGGCTGCGAATGATTCCTCTGTTGTTTAACAAATGTTTTATCTTGACTGTGATTGTGTGTGCCTTGATTTCCCTTCTCGATATTCCACAATTGTCAGATTTTAGTGGATTCCTTCTCCTTCCTCTACTACCTTCTTCGCGACTTTCCATTGGTTGCCTTTGTTCAAAATATGGTAAAAAAACCAAAACATGACAAAACTTTGTTCCAGAAATGAAGGACCCAACATGCCCTGACCATAGTTCATTGACTCATCCTTGAGTCAACCATTTGCTGGTGCTTCTTACTATCATAGTGCTCCTACTAGTGCTGCTCCTCCTCCTTGGCTTGTTACTTCAAATGAAAGACCCAACTTTGGGAAAACAATGGATGGCTACAATTTTGAATTATGCATACTCAACAAGTGCCACCTACCATGGTCATTTGATAGTTCTTAATTGATCAATGAATTGTATTGTGAGTTCAATCGTTGGTTGAGCAGGTTGTGTCATCAAGATGATATTCCATTGAGTTTCTACCTCTACGTTGATTTGCTGTACCTTCTGGAAGTGGCATCATGCTTGTGGCTTAAGGTCATAGAGAAGAGTCTTCATCTCACGTGATTCATCCTCAATTTTTTGAATTTGATTTTTGAGGACATCCACCTGTGCTAGGAGCTCATTTTGTTGGTTGAGGTCTTGAGTTGCCATGGATTGGTTGAAGAGATGATTAGCTTGTTGCAGGGGGTAGATCGGTTGATTTTTCTTCACAAGGCACCCTCACTAGTCTCAAACTTGAGATAAGAGTTATTTAGCTTTCCCTGTAGCCTAGATGATAAAGGCTTTCAGATAAGCCATTTCAGTGATTTTATACTCAATCTCGCTAGCATACTAGGGTGTTGGATCTAATAGTGCCTTTGGAATGGTGGCAATAGTTATTTTGAGATATTTGTTTGTTGAGATGAGGTCGGTGTAGACAATTTTTATATGGTTGCAACATTATAAAAGAGTGTAGGCTGAAATGTCTTAAACTATATTTGATACTATTTTGGTAAATGAGGGCCAAAGGTCCTGCAATTATGCAATGATGTCATCAATCTACTTCTATATTTCCTGATTCTCTGGAAGAATATGATCTCTTTCAGCTGTAATAGAAAGAAGTTGATATTACTACTACTCGTGCCCGACTGCCAGATTTTTATCAAGAATTATCACTTGAATCAACATAAACTCTACAAAAGTGGTTAAAAAAATGGTTCAAGGAGTTTCTTTTGTTATCACTCCTTAGAGCCCTTATAACTTAGGAATCATTTTAAACCTTCAGATTGGTAATGGTTTATATTAAGGGCCCCTTGAATTCTCACTTGTTTAGTAAATAAAAACTCAATGGTTACTTCAATTCATGTGAAATATAATGTTTCCTACTAGGTACTGCTTGAATTCCATCCTTCACTCCTCTATCCTCCATTGTTAATCACTTTTTTCTTACCAAATATGAGGTGATATTTTTATTTCTTTTGGGAAATTCATTATCCAATGTGTACATAGTACTAATACTATTAGTAGAACCCACCTTCTTTTTGCTTGAAATTCTTTTCTCCCCTTCATAGAACCATGACTACCTCTTGCCTAAGTAAGTATTCCCTTATGGGATTTTGAATCCTTTCCAATTTTCATTCACAAAATTATTAAGGGTATATTCTCCCCTCCATAAGCTTATCCACCTCATTTTCCTCCAACTCATAGATATCTAAGTTAATAAGAGTGGGGGCCTCCTATGCATTAATTTTTTTTTTTTGCATGAGTCTTCCTATTTTCTTTTTTGATATTTGTAGGTTTTTTATTTTAAATAGTGGAGGGAGTTTTTCCCTCCTAATTTCCTTCTATCCTTCTTAACTTATTTTCCTCTACATCTACCATTAGTCCATTTTTTGACAATAGGACATTATCTTTTCTCTAGAAATAATTCCAATTTGTTTTTCATCAACATTGGAAGAAGGTTCATTAGAAATAGAATTACCTATCATATATGGAGATCTAATCAAATTTCATTCAAAACCTTCTCATTGTAAATATAATTTCTTATCTAACACTACTTTATCTTAGTGATGTTCTTATCATTAGGTAAATATATGGCCATGCAAATGACACGGATCACTTGAAGCATATATTCACATAACCAATCTCTTAGTGATACAACACATTGTCCACTTAAATGTCAATATCTTTGGTAAGATTTCACCCAGATTCATCTCCATGCTCATCTTGACCATGTGTGTCTTTCTTTGGTAATGAAATTTTACACGATATCCAACATCCTTCCTAAATTATTACTCGGTTAAGGTCCTCTTTGACCAAAAGATTAGGGAGAGAGAAAGTAATTTTACTCACAAAGGATTAATATTATCCCTTTCTTGTGCAAGGTCAAATAATGTGTCTAATTGTTGAGGGATAATATAGATTTATTCTAATACCATTTCCCTAATATAATTTTCTCCCAATCATTTGTAGGATGAAACACAAAGTGTATCCAACCTCTAGGAAGTGGATGCAAAATAAGAGGATACCATAACTATTAACCTCAAACCCTCTTGATCCACATATTAATGCAATTAGTCCACCATCAGATCTTTCAACTAACTCCAGGGCATGATAGGGAAGACCCTACATGAGAATCAACTTCATCCCTTTTGACCTCAAATTAAAACACTTTAGTTTCTCTTTTTCCTTCTTATATAATACCTTTCTAACCACAAATTGAAATTTCCTCCTTCTTGTCCTAATTATCATCAACATTTGGTAAAACCTTTTTAATGCATTTCTTGAATTCACAATCTTCCTTTACATTTCCCCTTGAACCTGATTCCACTACTTATAATAAGATGTTATAACAATTGTTGAGTCCCAAACTTGCACCTTTCCTACACCTTTTTCTAGCTTCTTTCCATTCATCTGAACCTCCAAAGTCATCAATATCGTTGCATATTAGCTAAAAAAAGAGCATTTAAAGTGGTTTCTTGACTATGTGTTTGTGTTGCTATTTGAACTAGACATTTGTTTATGAGCTGCAGAATCTTGTCACTTTTTGCAGCCAGCACAACTTTCTGCAACTATTTTGTCAAAGTCTATATTGCAGGTGTCTTCAGGTGAATCGAGCCACATGGGCAAGTTGAAAACAACGTGGACATGGGCCGAGTCCTATTGGCTTAGTTGAATTCATCAAAAGAGGCCATAGTCAACGGGGGGCAAAGCGGTGGTCAACCTAAGAGTCCTACGGTGATAAAACTTTTCTTTTCACCATGTGAAGATTTGCGTGGCCGTTTCTCAATCTCAAGAGACATATCAACAACTATGGACTGCTCCATGAGCTAAATCCAACAGCCACCCTCCAAAGATTTAATCTTCACAACAGCCATAATGCTATATTCCTGGACGTGGTTGTTCACGTGTCTTTTATCATCGCAAATTGTAGGAAATTAGTTATGACATCCTCTGTTATAAATAATGCATTCTCATATGCATATTAGCTAGTCCTTGTAATGTAAATTTTGACTGTTAACAAGCCCACTGTGCCGTGACTCTATTTCTGTGTTATGACTACATTTTGAATACATGAGAAGAATATGTTTATAAGCTCAATTCGTGGTTAATAGCTGTTGCCCGAGGACTGTGTAGAGGGCCACTGCACAAGCCGAGGTTTCGTTCATTGCTATATAGTTTCATGCTTTATTGCCTTACGTTCCTTATGCCATAATCATTCATGTATATATATTGCATTGCTTATGGTCTTCACATTTTACTTCTGTCCATAAATTTTCATGCTTTATACTGATGTTAACTGATCAATGTCTTTGTTCCAGATTAGGCAGCCCGGGCATTTGCACATATCTTTCACAATGACTAATGACATGGAATTATTCTTGTCCTTCTGCTGATTTGTTTTCCTTAGTTTTCAATCCCAGCACTGTTTTATTTATTTCAGTTTTGTACATTTGCTTTATTAGTTAGATTAGATATTAAATTATTCATGTCATTGTCAGTTACCTCCTGAGGGATTGAAGTATGAAATGTGTAGTTTGATATTAGTTTATTCTTCTGCAAGTTAGTTATTGAATTGTGCATGTCATTTTCAGTTACCTCTGAAAGCCATAGCAAGACTAATGGCGAGGGATTGAAGTATGAGTGTGTAATTTGATATTAGTTTACTTTCCTGCAAATTAGATATCAGATTTCTCAAGTTGTTTATGATTACCTCCGAAAGCCATAGTGAGACTAATGGTGAGGGGTCAGAGGATGAACTGATGTAATTTGATTCTAGCTTTACCTTGTTTGCAATTTTTGGATTCCTTTGAGTACAGTTTCTTTTGTATTTAGACAGTAGTAAGGATACTGGGTTTCATGATCAATAGCTCACTGTTTGTTTGATTAGAATAGTGGTACATTTTCATTTTTTTGTTAGGAGTTAATTTTTTCATTGCATATTTCTGCAGTTGGGGAAATCAATATAAAGGACATCATTGCCTTGAACATTTATATCCATAATCATCTTTTAGAATTTTCTTCACACATTAGGAAAGCAACCAAGATGAAAACCCCCATAAAACATAAAAAACCAAAAACGACAAAAAGTAAGAGATAGGTTATCTTGCACATATAGTGCACCGCACTTTGTCAGCTTACGAATCCCATATTGACAATTAAATGCAGCAATTTAGGACACACTAAATTGACCAAACAAATTGGCACCATTTCCGAGGAAGTGTAACTAGGTAGCCAATTTATTAAAAAAAAAAAACAAAAAGAAGGGAAAAATTGATAACTTCTTGAAGTATGCTCTCCTCTTGCACCTAGTGTGATCTGGAGGATCAGAAAAGAGAGTTATTGGTTCAATAATTTCTTAAGTATGCTCTCTTCTTGCACCTAGTGTGACCTAGAAGATCAAAAAGAGAATTATTAGCCCAACTTAAAAATAAAAAAAATGACATGCATAGAGCAAGAGATTCTAGGGGAAGGTTTATAGGTAGAGCCAAGACTTCGATTTTCAAAACTCCATATTCTTCAAGGCGTAGACAAGATTCACCACCATCTACTCCTAGCCTTAATATCCCTGGAATTATAGGAGCATCAGCTGAATTAGAGGATTCTCCTACACTATCTACCAAATCTCACTTAGAAGAAGACCCTTTCGTTACTTCTACAGGAGAGCATATTGTAATTAAAGAAGTAGAATCACCTGAAGAAGAAAAGGAAGAAACTCCCTCTCATCCTCCCTTGGTAGAAGAACCAGAGGAATCTAAGGACTCTGAAGAAACTATCATGACAGAGGAAGTAGTAGATGGATTCGGAGGTAGAGGTAGGGGAGGAGGAAATAATGGAGGAAACAATGGTAGAGGTGGAGGTAATAATGGAAGAAATAGGGAAGGAGACAACTCATTTGGATTCCCTATAGTTGATGAGGAAACTCATACAACGATGAAAAACATCTCACCATCTGTCCTCCCCAAATTTTATGGATTGTGAAGTGAGGATCCTGAAACATTTCTATTTGAGTTTGAAGTTGTGTGCCGAACCTATGATTATATGGAAGACTCTCAAAAACTCAAATTGTTTCCTTCAACATTGAAGGGAGTCGCTTTGAAATGGTTCATGGGATTAGTCACCCAATCTATTAGGATTTGGAATGATATGAAACAAACATTTTTGGATAGATACCTAGACTATTGCATGCCCACCAATCACAAGGATGAGGTATTCAAAATGGTACAAAAAGAAGATGAGTACTTGGAGGATTTACTTGAAAGATTTTAATACAACTTAAAGAGAGAAAAGATGAGCAACTTAGATGAGGAAACATTGAAAGCCCTTTTATTGAAGGCCATCAGAGATGAATGGATAGTTATTTTAAACATGATGGGGAAAGGAGACATTTCTCAACTTCCACTTCATGACATAGAAGAACTATGTGTCCATCTCTCGAGAGGAAAATCTAAGAAAGGAAAAGGGCCTAGAGATCCTTCTCTCATTAGGGCAAACAAATCTACAACTGGGTCAGTAAGTAGGGCAGAAATTGGCAATATTCTTGATGAATTCAAAATTGATATATTGGGGAGCCTTAGTGAACAACTAGACACCCTTAAAATTCAAAACAAACAGAAAGCATAAATTTATGCTCTAGCCATCTTTTGTCCAAAATGTAGGAAGAAACATGCTCTAAGGGAATGCCCCTTGGATGCAAAAATTGTAGAAACATGTATGATTTGCTCAAAGAATCATGAGACCAAGGATTGTCCTTCAATTCTTGAACTCAAAGCTGTCTTTCAAGAAGATCCAAATTCAGTAGAATATCTCTGTTTCTTTGCGATAAGACCTTGGCAGGGGCAACAAACTCAAGGGTTTAACAACCCTATGAATTTTCAACACCCACCAAATTGGAATCCTTGGCAACCACCTTGGCCCCAACCTCAAAATCCATATCAATCATGGGTACAAGGTATGCAAAATCCTTATGGCAGATTTGCTCAATTTTATCAATTTCCTCCATCTTTTCAACAAACTCCACAACTTTCATTACCATTTCCTCAATAACAACCTCCTCAACAAAATCCAAATCCTCAACTCATGCTCCCATTTCAACAGAAGACCAATCAACTTCCAGCTCAGCCATTGCCAAATCCTAACAATAAAAATCCTCAGAATACTTACATGATAGAAGGACAACAATTTCCTACCTATATGATTGTTCCTTTCAATGATGTACAACTCAGGTCTGGTAGAGTTTTAGAAAAACCTTCTATAGATGTTCAAGGGCAAGACACCTCTAAGGAGGACTCCCTTAAAGTCAATAAAGGTTCCAAGGAAGCATCTCTTCAAAACTCAAACATTCAAAAAGAGAAAGAAACGTTAACCCCCACAACTCCTACAGTTGAGCAACCTGCATCTTCATCCACACCTCCTTTCCCTGAAAGATTACAAATTGATAAAGGGGTGGAAAAGCAAATCTTGTTGCCTAACTATGATTTTCTAGATGAATTAAAAAATGTTTGTATCAAGATTCCCTTGCTACAAGCCATTAGAGAGATTCCTATTCTAGCAAAAACAATAAAGGAGTTGAGTCTCAAAAGACCAAGAAGGAAACCAAGAGATACAAGAAGAATCCACCTGGTAGAAAAAATTACAGATATCATGATGGGAAAAATTACCATGCAAAAGTATGTAGATCCAGGTAGTCCAATTGTCAAGACACGTATAAATGGGTTAGAAATTCCAAATACATTGATTGACTTAGGGGCCACTATCAACATTATGAGTAGACAGACTATGGAAAGCTGAAATTCCTAATCCCTCTTACACCTACTTACTGCAACTTGCAGATCGATCAATTATCAAACCAGATGGTGTATTAGAAGATATTTCAGTCTCCTTAGATTCTTGGGAGTATCCAGTAGATTTTATGATTTTTACCCCCAAGAGTAATCTAGGAGGGCACCCACTTATCTTACGAAGACCTTGGCTAACCACAGTTGATGCTTTCATTAGTTGTAGATCTCGGGATATGTACATTTCTAATGGAAATTCGACAAAGAAATTTAATTTGTATCCTCCAGCAAAAGCAATCAAAGAAGTAGGAGATAATGAATGGGTCGATGATGAGGACACTATACAACATGTCTTTACCATTTCTAAAATCAGTGAGGATAGTCAAATTCTGAACACATTAGAAAATTTTGAGATATCTTCAGAATATGACCCCACACAATTTCAGTTAGAATCTGACATTGAATATTTATCATCAAGACAAATGTCTCTTTACTCTATGGAAGAGTTTGGTAGTTCTGCCATTGATATTTTTTCAGGTAAAACATTAAATATCAACAAAAATTTGGAAAAGTCACAACATGAAGAACTAACCAAAATCTTGCAAAAACATTCTACTGCATTTGCATGGGAGTATACTGATATGAAAGGTATTGATCCTAAGACTTGCATCCATCACATCTACATTGAGGAAAATAGTAGATCAATTAGACAACCTCAAAGAAGGATGAATCCAAACCTTAGGGAGATAGTGAAAGAAGAGCTCCAAAAACTACTCAATGTAAACTTCATTTATCCAATTTCAGATAGCAGATGGGTTTCTCCTTTGGCTATAGTACCTAAAAAGAATGGTAAATGGAGGGTATGCATTGATTACAGGGAATTTAATAAAGCAACTTTGAAGGATCACTTTCCTTTGCCTTTTATCGATCAAGTATTAGATACATTAGCAGGAAAAAAGTACTTTTCATTTTTGGATGGTTTTAGTGGCTATAATCAGATTCAGGTAGCACCCAAAGATCAAGATAAGACCACATTTACCTATCCATGGGGAATGTTTGCCTATCGAGTGCTTCCTTTTGGGTTATGTAATGCACCCACAACATTCCATAGAGCAGTACTAGGAATTTTTTCTGATCTAATCCATGATTGTGTAGAGGTTTATATGGATGATTTTACAGTTTATGATAATTCATTTGAGGAGGCATTAAAATTTTTGGAAAAAGTACTTGTAAGATGTAAAGAAAAAAACCTTTCATTAAGCCATGAAAAATGCTTTATGATGTTTACTGAAGGTATTTCTTTGGGGCATCATATTTCAGGAGATGGGATTAAAGTTGATAGATCAAAATTTTAAGTCATCTCCAAGTTGCCTATTCCAAGTTATCAAAGAGATGTTAGAAATTTTCTAGTATTTACTGGATACTATAGAAGATCTATACAAAATTTCACTAAATTAGCATCTCCACTCTTCAAACTTCTTACAAAAGACTGTGAATTCAAATGGGATCTTGATTGTCAAAAAACCTTTAAAACTTTGGAAACAAGAATATCTGAAGCACCTATCTTGAGAGGACCAAATTGGAAACTCCCATTCCATATTTCTACAGATGCTTTATATATAGTTCTAGGAGCTGTGTTGGGTTAGAAGGATTTAGTTCCTTATGCCATTTACTATACCAATAAAAATTTAACTCCCACTGAGTTGAATTATACTGTGACAGAAAAAGAGTTCTTAGCTGTTGTTCATGCAATCAATAAGTTTAGACATTATATAACAGGCTATGAAACTTTTATTCATACTGATCATTTTGCGATTAGATATTTAATGAAAAAACCTGTTACTAATGGCAGAGTGACAAGATGGCTCCTACTTTTGCAGGAATTCAATATTATTGTGTTGGATAGACCAGGAAAACAAAATACAGTAGCTGATTTCTTGTCTAGGATTCAGAATACTAAAGAAGATTCTCCTGTAGAGGATAAGTTTCTTGATGAATATTTGTTTGTAGTAACTACTAAGACCCCTTGGTATGCAGATATTGCTAACTATTTGGTTACAAGGAAACTGCCTCCACATTTATTTCCAAGTGAAAGAAGAAAAATTATTCAGGAGAGTTCGAGATATTCATGGATTTCTAACGAATTGTTTAAAACAGAACCAGATCTTGTGATTAGAAGATGTGTTAGGGAGGATGAAATGCTAGATATTCTTAAAGCATGTCATGATGAACCATGCGGTGGGCACTTTGCTGAGAAAAGGATAGCCTATAAAATTCTCTCTTTGGGATATTTTTGGCCTTCCCTTTTTAAAGATGCAAAACAATATGTCAAAAGGTGCGACAGCTGCCAAAGAGTAAGGAAACCTACCCTTTCAAATGAAATGCCATTGCAACCACTGGTACTAATTGAACCCTTTAAAAAATGGGCTTTAGATTTCATTGGACCTATTAATCCACCATCTAAGCAAAAGAAGTATATATTGGTATGTATTGTTTATGTCACCAAATGGGTAGAATCCAAAGCGTTAGTTTCTGCTACTGAAAATTCAGTTGTTAATTTTCTTTATGAGGATATTTTTACTCGCTTTGGTGTTCCAAGAGAAATTGTGACAGATCGGGGAAACCAATTCACATCCAACCTGGTGGAGAAGCTGATGGAAGAATACAAAATCAAACACATAAGATCTACTCCTTACCATCCACAAGCAAATGGTCAAGTGGAGTCTCCAAATAAAGTTATTGAAAATATCATTACCAAAACTGTTCATCTACACAGAAGAGATTGGGCGGAAAGGCTTCCTGAAGCCTTGTGGGCCTACAGAACTACATGGAGAAATACAACAGGAAATTCTCCCTATGAACTTGTTTATGGGAAAGAAGTCCTGCTCCCCATCGAGTTCCAAGTCAAAACCTTCAAGATGGCAGTTCAGTTGGGGATGGATCTATCAGAAGCCTAAAAGCATAGAATGGAGTAGTTGAATGAGCTAGATGAGATCAGACAAGAAGCAATCCTAAGAAATGATCTAGTTCAATATCAAAGAGCCAAGTGGCATGACAAATATATCAAAGAGAGAAAGTTTCAAGAAGGAGACTGGGCATTGCTATTTGATTCTAAGTTTAAAGACTTTAAATGCAAATCTCAGACTCATTGGCTTGGGCCATATTAGATTGACAAAGTCTTTAGTAATGGAGCGGTAAGAATTAAGACCATTGATGAATCTCAAACTCCTCTTATTGTGAATGGCCACAGATTAAAGATCTATCATAAGCCACTCTCAAAAGAAGAATTTGTCAATATGTTCCAAGATAATTCTGCAATAAGGCTGGTGAAGAAGAATCCTTCTTCTCCACCAGCCTAGCCTTTGTTCTTTTCTTTTAAAAAAAAATAAAAAAATAAAATAAAAAAAAAATAAAAAAATATATAAGCCTGAAAACCTATCATTGATTGGCAGTCTTATACAGAAAACACAAGGTGAAAATCAAGAACTCTTGACACCCAATGTCTTAAAAAAAAAAAATCTCTTTCTTTCTCATTTTCTTATTCGATTCCATTTCATTTCCATTCCATTCCACACCACTTCATTTCAACTCCATTTCATTCCATCAATAAAAGTTTTTATGACCATTTTCATCCATTCAGTTGTCGTTTATACATCTCATTCAATTATAAGATTGTTGGATCAGTTTCTGTAGATAGAGTCAGTTTCCGCAGCTGCTCACTGATTCCACAGCCAGTTGTGTTTCTGCATCCACCACTCTGTTTTTCAAAAATTTATAGTCAGATGTTAGTTCAACAATCATGAAATCAAATGCAGGTATGAAGACATATTATGAAGACATGAGGTACTCAAAAGTATCAAAGAGGAGAAACTAATTGAAGACTAATGCAAAATGGCAAACATTTCAAGGTATCAGCAAATATTTATTTTAAATGGCATTCAAACACATTTTTTCATAGTTCTTAAACCATAGCTCCATAACATGCAATGGTTGCGTTGATAGATCATAACCGTTCCACGATCTCTATACGATTTCCCACAATCCTTGCATTCATTTCTAAACAGCCTCATAATCAAGCCTCCGGTCTTCACTCGTGTTTGGCTATTTTTTTGATATTCCACCTGTAATTATGGAACATGGTTGATTTGACTACGGCTTCTCTCAGCTGCACAAAATCCGCAGCCGTTTCATAAACGTGCTTGCATCTACTCTACAACCACCCAATTTTTAAATACTGCCGGATGCACTTTACTTCCCCTACTGTTCTATTGACCTCCAGCTGCATTTCCATGATGCTCACATAAGACTTCACCCCATTCTGCTCTCTGTTCCACTTCATTCCATGTACCTATTCTCTGATATCCGCTTATAGTCACTGGTCTCCTTCATAAACCCTGTTCATTTTTGCTAATTCAACCGTCTTACCTCTACTAAACCCTCCTCACAAAGACGAGTTTTAAAGAACAAAAGAAAAGATGGGTTGGTTTTTGAGGGTAGAACCAGAGGGACCCAAATTTATGGAAGGACACCCGCAAGTGAAGGACATACTGAAAAAGGCAAAATGGCTTCAGTTTGTTCAAAAGTTTAAAGGCTACCATAAGGAGGTTACAAAGGCTTTTGCAAGGTCTTTTGACGGATTAGAGGTGGAAATTGGAGACCTAAAGTTCACAGTAACTGAAGCATCCATAGCATCTGCCATAGAACTTCCCCAAGAAGGTGAACGCTTGTTTAAGAACAAAAGCATTGGCAATGAAGCTTGGAGAGTGATCCTACGTAACCCAGGTATGGATGTCACTATTTTCAAAAAGGGAATTCCTATTCATGCTTTAAAAGAAGAGTGGGCTAGTTTACTGTTGATTGTTTAAAAGTTTATCACCTGTGAGGGATGTTTTGGAGCAATGTACATGTACCATACACGACTGTTGATGAATTTCCTAGACAACCAGACCCTCAATCTGCCATACTTTTTACTAAACAGTTTGGAAAAGATGTCTGTGACTGTCAAAAAGCATCTGGGGGACATAGAACCACATTTGTATCACCATGGCCTCGTGAAAATCTTGATAGAAAAACAATTAAAAGAGAAAAGGGACACCTGGGAGCAATTTTTAGTTAAAAGTTTCTTTGAAGAACCCCAAGAAACCCCTGAAGGCAATACATCAAAAAGAAATAAAAGAAAGAGAACAGGTGATAAAACTCAAAGCGCTCCTGCTAACACAGTTGAAAGAACTAGTAGAGAAGAAAGACTGTCTAGAAGGAGGAAGGGAAAGATCGAGGGTAAAAAACCAACAAAATCACTAGAGAAAAGAAGCATTGAGGCTGTGCATCAAACCCCTTCCTTAGAAGAAGACCATCAAATATTGTCTAAGAGACTAGTTCACCTGCAGGAACAGTCAGCTATGGCCAAAATGAAAGGAAAAGAAAAACAAAAGGAAGAAGGCAGTAGTCCACAGTATGTAAGAAGAAGCAGCAGGCTTAAGGGAAAATGGAGAAAAGCACAAATGAAAGGACCCCATTTTATTGATTTGGGAGGAGGAACACCTGAACAAACTCTAGCTAGCCGTAGTCCACCTCATTCTCAACCAAACATTGAAACTAGCCCTCAAGATGTCGACATGAGTCCCTTTCGGCCAGATTTTGAAATCAATTCTCCTCCATAACATTCTGGGGACAACCCAAGGAAAACGACACCCAAAATAGATCCAAGGCAACAAGAACTGTATGAATACATAGAATCCTTAGAAAGGACAGCCACAGGTCCCAACACTTCATCCACTCAGCCTCACATAGCACAAGAAGCTCTAGTCCAATCATTGAAACAAGAAGTCTTTGAGTTGGAGGTTTTAAATAGACATATTAAAAATGAAAATGAAGCACTCAAAGAGCAGAGCAAACTGGACAAGGTCATCCATGATAATACCATGCTACACCTCGGACTCTGGCAGAAAAAGAACAAGAAATTAAAGAAAAAGTGCAAAAAGATAAGTAGAGCACTGAGCAGTCTTAAATTCAGATGCTTGATGAAGAAGCCCAGGATGTTAGTAGCACCAAGAAAGAGAGGAAGAGGGCTGGATGTACTGGCAGAACCTTTAGAACATATGATTTGAAGGGAGGATAGTCAAAATTTTGGTTGCATGAGGACATGAAACACCTTCACAGTGTGGGTATGTTGAGTCCCAAACTTGCACCTTTCCTACACCTTTTTCTAGCTTCTTTCCATTCATCTGAACCTCCTAAGTCATCAGTATCATTGCATATTAGCTAAAAAAAGAGCATTTAAAGTGGTTTCTTGACTATGTGTTTGTGTTGCTATTTGAAATAAATTTTTGTTTATGAGCTGTGGAATCTTGTCATTTTCTGCAACCAACCCCACTTTCTGCAGCTGTTTTGTCAAAGTCTATATTGCAGGTGTCTTCAGGTGAATCAAGCCACATGGGCAAGTTGAAAACAATGTGGACATGGACCGAGTCCTATTGGCTCAGTCGAATTCATCAAAAGAGGCCATAGTCAACGGGGGGCAAAGCGGTGGTCAATCTAAGAGTCCTACAGTGATAAAAATTTGTTTTTCACCACGTGAAGATTTACGTGGCCGTTCCTCAATCTCAGGAGACATATCAACACCTATGGACTACTCTATGAGCCCAATCCAACAGCCACCCTCCAAAGATTTAATCTTCACGGCAGCCATAATGCTAGATTCCTGGACATGGTTGTTCACGTGTCTTTTATCAACGCATATTGTAGGAAATTAGTTATGACATCCTCTATTATAAATAATGCGTTCTCATACGCATATTAGCTAGTCCTTGTAATGTAATTTTTGACTGTTAACAAGCCCACTGTGCCGTGACTCTATTTGTGTGTTACGACTGCATTTTGAATACATGAGAAGACTCTGTTTATAAGCTCAATTCGTGGTTAATAGCTATTGCCCGAGGACTGTGCAGAGGGCCCCTGCACAAGCCGAGGTTTCGTTCATTTTTGTATAGTTTCATGCTTTATTGCCTTACGTTCCTTATGCCATAATCATTCATGTATATATATTGCATTGCTTATGGTCTTCACATTTTACTTATGTCCATAAATTTTCATGCTTTATACTGTTGTTAAATGATCAATGTCCTTGTTCCAGATTAGGAAGCCCAGGCATTTGCACATAGCTTTCACTATGACTAATGACATGGAATTATTCTTGTCCTTCTACTGATTTATTTTCCTTAGTTTTCAATCCCAGCACTGTTTTATTTATTTCAGTTTTGTATATTTTCTTTATTAGTTAGATTAGATATTAAATTACTCATGTCATTGTCAGTTACCTCTTGAGGGATTGAAGTATGAAATGTGTAGTTTGATATTAGTTTATTGTTCTACAAGTTAGTTATTGAATTTCTCATGTCATTTTCAGTTACCTCCGAAAGCCATAGCGGGACTAATGGCGAGGGATTGAGGTATGAGTGTGTAATTTGATATTAGTTTACTTTCTTGCAAATTAGATATCAGTTTGCTCAAGTTGTTTATGATTACCTTCGAAAGCCATAGCGAGACTAATGGTGAGGGGTCAGAGGATGAACTGATGTAATTTGATTCTAGCTTTACTTTGTTTGCAATTTTTGGATTTCTTGCAGTTCAGTTTCTTTTGTATTTAGATAGCAGCAAGGATACTGAGTTTCATGATCAATAGCTCACTGTTTGTTTGATTAGAATAGTGGTACATTTTCATTTTTTGTTAGGAGTTAACTTTGTCATTTCATATTTCTGTAGTTGGGGAAATCAATATAAAGGACATTATTGCCTTGAACATTTATATCCATACTCATATTTTAGAATTTTCTTCACACATTAGGAAACCAACCAAGATGAAAACCCCCATAACACGTAAAAAACCAAAAATGACAAAAAGTAAGAGATAGGTTATCTTGCACATATAGTGTGCCGCACTTCGTCAGCTTACGAATCCCAGATTGACATTAGGACACACTAAATTGACCAAACAACAATCCACACAATTCACACGTAGATGTGGAAACCTTCTCACCCTATGATTCTCATTATAACTACCAACTCCACCTCAAATTGGATATTATTTTGAGCTATACTTCTAGGAACATTAGCACAAATACAAGAACTAGTTGGAATCATGACATCATCATCATCATGAATGAGTAATGACAAACCTTTCTCCTCCACTACATTTCCCTCTAAACCTAAGTCAACTACTTCTAACAATATCTAAGAACCCTCCACACCATTTGTAAGTAAATTTGGAAATAAAGTCACCTATGATTCTCATTATTAACCAACAAATCATCCTTGGGTTGCCATGCCTTTTTAATCTATACTACTTGGAACCATAAGACTAAGACACAAATTAGTTGGGATCCTATCCTCATCATTACTCATGAATAAATAATAATGCAACTCTCTCCTACATAACTTTGCACCTCTAGGATTTTAGATACGAGTAGGAAAAGTTTTCGTTTCTTCAAGATGAAGATCATTTTCAAACCTCATTACATTATCACCACCCATGGTCATACCTCTAACATTCCTTACCTTACCAACACAAAATTCAATGATAAAAATCTAGGTCTAAAAAAATACTTCTATATGCAAACTAGAACTCTCCACTCTCAAAAAATTAACAAACCCATAATTTTTAAAAGGCCTTCATTATCAAATTATAAGAGGTTGCCACCATTTAAAAACCTTAGCCATATATATCACTCCATACAAACTTAAATCAATTGCAATTATACTATGATAAATCTTTCTTAAAATCCATATGTGAAGCAGGATTAACTTAGAAATATTTGAAGGAATTCCATCTCTTTCAACTAGATTAATCAAGTGTTCAAATAAATTTTATATTAATTTAATTTTCATTCACTCAATTGTTTTTATTTTTTAAGAGAGAGAGAGGAGCTCTATACTCTACTTATAATAATTACATAATGTTACTAGAACCCATTCCATAATAGATATACTAAGTGAATCTAAGTGAAGTTTTGGGCCATTCAATTATAATTGATTTCTTACATTAATTTTTAAAATATATATTACATGTATTTTTAAAATTAATTTTATTATTGGATCAATACATAAAGTAGAGAGACGAGAGAGAGAGAGAGAATCTAATTAAAAAAAATTAAAAATCTTAAAAGTAAAATAAAGTAAATAATTTATTCTAAATAAAAAAAAATATAAAAATAATCCTCGATTGGGGTGAGTGCCCAAGAATGTAGGACAGATATGGTTGTCAGGGTAATTGAATGCTGGGTACAACCCATCATAGCCCACATTCTCCTGGCAATGGGTGTGTTGGACTCTTGCATGATAATGTACAAAGGGGCATGGAGAAGTGGCAGCTAGTGCCAGAGTAGTGACGGAGGTGGGAAGGACAGGACAGGAGGATGGATGGGACAAAGATGGAAGGATGGAGATTATGAAGGTGTGAAGGGTGATGGGGAGAGCATAGCTATGAAGGAGATATGGAGAACCGATGAGGATTATCAACCCAGTGACCTACAACAACACCTTCGAAGCAGCACCAGGTATGTTATTTGGCTCTACTCATCTTTTGCAATGTTGTCTGTGAGTTTCTATGGAGGGGGAATGAGGGCTAGGACTAGAGAGGGGTGTTGAGAAATAGGTGGGAGAGAATTGGGCATGATGGGAGAGAAGGGGACTAGGATTGAACCTGTAAGGGGATGAGACCATTACCCGTAATTAAGTTGGCCTACCCGATAACCAGTGAGGAAGGGGAGAAGATATATAAGAAAATGTGAGGGAGGGTAATTAGGAGTGGTAGAGAGGAGCAGATGGTTATAGTGGTTATCTGGTTCAAGGGGAGGGCGGACAGTGCTGAAAGCTTTACTTGAACTAGGCATTAGGACACTACCCCCGGGCGTAGAGCAGAGAGAGGAAAATACCATAAAGGTGGAGAGGCTATTTCCTGGAAGGGGAGAGGCGCTTATAATCCTGGAAGAGGAGAGGTATTGCAGCTGTGGGAAGAGGGTCACCGGGGCAGAGATGAGTGTGGCAGGAAAGGCGAGGAGAGGGGAAGCGGCAACATTGAGGAAAGTCTGCAACTTAATTTCTGTACTCTAATTCGAAATGCATGTGAACAGGTTTGCATACTAGGAGATATGGCAAGACCAGCCCGTGGAAGAGGACAACATAGAAGGGGAAGGGAGTTGCCTCGTGCAGCTGACCCGGGCACCTTGGAGCCTAGATGTGGAAGGAAGCCAATATAAAGGCTTATCAATGAAGCGGCCACAATGTATATGGTACATACAGATGCAAGTATCAGGAAGATCTTAGAAGATTGGGAGGCACAGATAAAAGAGGAGGCGGATTCAGAAGAGGAAATGGAGGCCTGGCGTGAAATAATCCCAGACCCATGGAACATAAGGGGGAGACTTACACAATTCAAGAGTCCCATGGGGAAGGCAATGAAGCAGCTATCAATGGGGATGGCACTGACCCTCCAGGACATGCCAAACTACAAGAAAGACTTGTAGGCCATCTAGTTCCAGTAGTGCAAGCAGGACATTCGCCTAGATCGTATTCAAAGGCATATCCCTTGTATTATCGAGCTTGCAGAAGCACCAGGAGACTTAGCTGACGACCCAGTCCCAGTTGACTTAGCCTTAGAGGATCAAAGGGAATAGTCAGGTTCTTGAATGTTTTTTTGGTTTTAGAGGATAGCATTTACTTTTATTAATGTATGCTTATGATAGACAGAAACTCAGACTCTCATCATGATTAAGATGTATATATAGCTTGGTAGATCGACTTAAGCTATATTACTTTTGGATGGCATACAACGAGGATAGGTGGACAACAGACTTGGTTTCCCATTGGACAAGTTGAACCATACTCTCATCTGATGTCGTGTAATGTCTTTTAAATAAAAAAGAAGCGCATAAACCAGCTTTAACAAAGAAAAATATAACAACAAACACAAATATAAATTAAAATAAAAAATTTCCCAACAAAAATTTCAACCGAACCTAAATCATAAAGAAATACAATCAATCAATAAAATAATATAAAACATAACAATTTTATATATTAACAACAATTACACTAAATATGTTCAATCCGAACAAATCATTTAAAAAATAAAAAATTACAATAAAAATATAAAACCCATAAATGATAAAGAAATTCGAGGGCCTATGGGTAATTTTTTTTTTTTTAATGTAAAATGATTCACCACTTTTGAAACAAACCCATCGGAACTCAAATTATATAAATTAATCAACCTAAACTCAAGTTTTTAAAAATGGCTACTATGTTTCGATTAAAATCAACCATGAAAAATGCCCTTAAAATGGTCATTTTATCTAATAATTGGACTATGAGCTTTAAAAATATAAGATTTGTTTACTATGAAGTGCATGATGGGTTATCATGCCTATGAAGTCTATTTTTGAAGTGTTTTAAATATTTTTATTTAAAAATAAGTGGTGCAAGGCAACTTAGTCCCTCCCACTCATGTTAGAAGTTATACTCTAGGAAAATATGCATGAAAAATTATAATTTACAATGGTCAATCCTAAAATTAATAGTGATGCATAGGAAAATCAAACTCTAGAGTCTTTCTTTGGTAGGAACGAATAAATTGAGATGTGAAGTGGATAAATTAATTATTTGATCATACGCAAGGCCTTGTGTGAGTTTTGGTGGGTAGTAAGGGGTAATAGGTCTACATATTTATAGTTTTACTCCTAATAAGCGTTGAGGAAAACATAAATAATTGTGGGAAGTAACCCATGATAAATATATTTATTCATATCTTATTCTTATCCATTTTTTTATGCAAACACTTAAATTATGATGGGACATAGTAAATGTAATAACTTCATTTTTTTAATGCGTAATTTATTGTTTTATAGTTTTTTTTAATATAGAGAAGCTACTATTTTAATTTTTGTAATATAATTTTTTAATTTTTATGGGGCCAAGCTTGGTAACTATGTTTTAATTTGCATTGTTAAATGGAATTTGTCAATAAAATTATCTTATATGATACATTGAGGGAAAAAGTTTCTTTAATTGTTTTCTATCTAATTATATGCACTAATACTCATATATAAATGCGAAATGTAGATATTTGAAATAACTCTAAATGTAAATAAAGGTACAATTTTTTTTTTAAGAGACAACAATATTTTTGTATTAATAGATGCCAGATTATGGGCCAAAACCCTTATATATGCTGCATTTTATTTTTTGGTATTTTCTATTGAACATTCTATCAAAAAAACATAAAAATTTCATCGTTCTTAAATATTCTGAAGTCATTATGACTACACATTCTATAAATAATTTGTAATAGAAATAATGTGATTGAAGCCAACAAAACATTAACCTATTTATTGAATTTTATCTAGTTATATGCATTGATACAAGTTTATAAATATATTTCACTTTTGAAATTATTTAAGATCTTGATGTAAGTAAAAATATACCTTTTGCAAAAACAAATTAGAATTAATTGATAATAAGTTCTATGTGGTATATCTTATTTTCAATCCATTCTTTTTTATAACTATGTATTCTTAAATTAATTTCTTATATATGCAATTATCTCACATAAGTTAATAAATCAATAAGCCATTTATTGACCTAGCATGTGTTTTGATATCAGTTCATAAATGTGACATTGTTGTTCCTGAAAGACACTTTACTCATTTATTGAGTTAGCATGTGTTTTGATATTAGTTCATAAACGTGAAAGAAAAATATTTCCCTAATAAAACATAGAATAATTAATTGATAATTGATGCTAAGTGGACTATTGAAGCTCATTTAAGATCTGAGCCATAAATGGATGCCATTAAACTTTTTGCAACATAACATGACATTTGATTTGCCCATCCATATTAACATTTTAAATTTTTTTTTTTTTTTTTCTCGGTAAAGACTAAATCTATTAAGTAAAATATAGTACAAACAGGAAGAGCAAAAAACCCGCAGACCGGAAATGATGGAATCATCAACCTCGGTCCCGGAGGAAAGATACAAACACAGAGCTATAGGAAGAGCAATAGACCGACAGACCGGAAATGATGGCCTCATCAACCTCGGTCTCGGAGGAAAGATACAATCTCAGAGCTACAACAGAAGATTCGAGAGCAAAGACTCACTATCAGGGTATTACCCCAACGGGTCAGAAACTACACCACAATGTTTTTTCCCTTTCTTTTTGTTAACTTTTGTCCAATCGTCATGGGGAGAATGGGCTAGGACAACTTGAAGACTGGAGTTCTCTATCTCCAGGGACTCCTTCTCTGATTCGGAGGATGAAGTCTCATGGGGACGTTTCTGGGAGCTAGCTGTGACATGGGTGTGCCCCATATTGTCCGGGGGCGGATCCATCGGCTGAGACTTCTGATCTGGTTCTGACTCGCTTTCCTCCTTTTCCATACTTGGGGAGCGGGAGCTACCAGCTGGCGGCGGTGGACAGGGAGCCCAACGCTTGGGCTTGGAATGAGCGAAGAGGCCCTTTTTCGTTCTTGCTGACAGCGATGGGCAGGAGTTATGCAGGTGCCCTGTCAGGTGGCAATGGCGGCATCGGAAGGCAGTGTTTTCGTACTCTATATACTGGGTCCAGACAAAGTCCTTGATCTTGAGATTGATGTATTCTGGAAATCCTTTGCTTAAATCAAGCTCCACGCAAACTCTGGCATATGTATAGAGCCCTTGCCGCTCTCTCTCGTAATCTCCCGTTAGGAAGCGACCCAAGGCATTGCCTATTTGCCTATATACTTCTATGCGCCACAGGTGAACTGGGAGATTTGGGAGTCTGATCCATACAGGGGCTTTAGTGATGACAGCTGAAGCTGGGTCAAAGTTTGGAAACCATGGAGTTAGGAAGAGGCCAGCTGAACCCATGAACCAAGGGCCTTCGTCTAGGGTGTTGTAGCATTGCTCGAGGTCATCGAATAGCACTATAAAATATCCTTTTGCACAGAAATAAACCTTGCAACGGTCAGTCCAGTTGTCCTTGATCCAGTCATAAAGATCCTGAGAGTGCGGCCAGAGTCCATTGAATCTGCAGATGATGGCCCTTTCAGCGAATTTTTGGGTGTCGTCTGCAAGATCAGGGTAGGAGATCTCAACAGAGGGAACTTCCTCCAATTTGTCAACCAAAAAAGGCTTTGGTTTGGGAGGTTCCGGGGTTGCTGGCATCTCAGGGCGGACTGCAGCTTTGTAGGAGTTTGGAGGAGCAGAAGAGGATTGCCCTGCAGCTCCTCCTCTCAAACAAAAGGAGAACACTAGAGAGTTGTTGCTCTTTATGCTGTAAGAAGAGAGAGGAAGAGAATCTTCGAGCTGTTTACCTTGAAAGATAAGTCTCTGAAGGGCTGAGGGGATCCCAAGCCTATGCTCCAGATTAGCTTTGAGATTCTGTACCAGATCTGTTGGATGTACCCATTGCATGACGGTTCTGCCAGAGATCTGTGCTATTTGAATCTGAAAGGGGGTAGAGGAATCTTTAGAAGATTTCTGGAGCAGCTTGGGGCCAGAGTCTTTTGAGTCTTCCACCTCTTGACGCAGGGGGTTCCGCAAGTGAGAGGAAATCTTCTGCCTGAGAAATATTCTGCCCCCACGCGGATCTGCCTTGAAGGGATCTGTGGATCCTCTGTTAAACTGCTGCGTCAGGGTGAAAGAGGACCAGATCTGCGCTGCCGAGAGCAGAGAAATCCTTGAACATCGACTCTATGCTCGGAGATGGACTAGATCACAGGGATCTGAGCCAAAACTGCAATGATTCTTTTGCATGTCAGATACTGTGCGCCCTCCTCTCAGTCGCTACCTATTCCTTCCGATCTGTTGCCTGGGAGCTGTATAATCCTGGATCTTGATCCAAACGGTTAGATCCGACCAAGATCTACAATGTATGGCTCTCAGATCTGGTAGATCCGACCCAGATCTGCCAAGATTGGGCCTTACGATTTTAAGGTGGGTCGGATCTGCAGCCCGCAGCCCCCCAACCTTGCATGCAGAAGTCGTGAGGCGATGCGCATTATTGGAGAATCCAACCCCTTTGCATTCTCTCAGGTTTAGGCTTTGGAGGCACTGGAATCCGGTGACAGCAATACGAAGATCGTTATCAGAAACCCCGGGGTAAAACAACCTGAGAATCGACTGAGAAAAGTCCAAGTCGACGACGCAAGTAAACCGAGCAGCGAGGCGGTGGAGCATGGGAGGCCCCGCCCGTGCGCACAGGCACTGCCTTTCGGTGCTCTGCCAGAACAACCATCGTTTGCAGACGAGGCCATAGTTGTTCTTCTCGTTCATGTCCTCCAGCTTCGCCAGATTTTCCTGCCTTGAGTTTACCTCGGCTCCTCTGAACATCATTTCTCGCTCCGCCACAACCCAGATCTGGATTGGTCCTTAAATTTTTTATTTTTTTTTTAAATTTTAAAAACATTATTTGTAATTTATATAATCTCATAGAAGCCAACAATATGTGAAACTATTTATTAATTTTTTTTTTCATGCAAGCTGCAACAATATCTTGATATTCATAAGGAATCAAAGATACATACAATAAGGGTAGCACAACCATAAGAAGGAGACTGAAAAGGGTCCAACTGACACAAATGATTAAAGTTTGATGACTCAAAACTGAAATGAGAGCCATAGAGAAAACTCTCAAAAGAGACTAACAAGTCATTTGTACATACAAGCCATAGATGCTTCTAGCATAATCTGAGATTTTCCCAGTACAAAAAACAAGGATACAAACATGATTTTACTGCTTTGAACCACATAAACAATGAATGCTTCACTCAAAATAGCTGTAACTAGCTGAATATATGAAAGAAACAAAAAGATACTTAACATAACCAACCAAAGGTTCATAATAGTTGATAAATGACAAATAAGATACATTCTCTTCTGATCCATTCTTCGAGGTAGATTAATCCATTATGTATTTGTAGACCTTTCTTTGAGAGAACATCAACCTCCTAGTGGAGAAACAAGAACACTTCCCAACTTGTATAATTCTCCAAAATGGACCAAAACATGATAAATTGATAACATTACCATGAGAGGTTGGCCGCTAAAAAAGGAAACCATGAGTACAAGAAAGGTGGGCCTACCACCAAGAGAATATGGCAACTAGCACAAGCAAAAATCAATGAGAAATGAGAAAAAACACTACATTGAGAGGTTGAGCTATCTTGCATGAAGCTCTAGTGGATTCTCGTCAACCACTGGGCATGTATTGTAGAATTTTAGGTCATCAGGTAGGGGAAGATCAAAGAGATTAGGTGACTAGAGGAAGAATCGAATTCAACAAACCTTTGCTTGGAGTCACTTACATGGGTGCCAGGTATATTTCTCTTACAACTGGGGCCTCTTCTTGAATCATGAGAAAGATCCATCCTCGCTAGGTTTTACATCAAGCTGCAGTGAGGCAGGAGATGACAACGAGAGGGATTGCATGACCTATGATGAAGAGAACATGTGAGTTATGAGGATTAAGAGGAATCACAAACTATATCTGTCGATGGGAGTCATACTTTTGAAGTTCCATGCCGAGTGTACAAGAAATTTGACTATATGCCGATTTAGCATGATGGATGTGATTTTCCAAGTCCAACACATGACCCTAGAGCTGCACATTAGTGTCATGTTGATCTATGTAATGATGACCCAACATGTTTTTCAAGGCCCAAACGTGGTCTCCTAAGGATCAAAACTCATAGGCTTCAACATAAGTCACCATCTGTAAAAAGCAAAGGTGAATTCCACTATCAAAGTGCTCATATCCATGCCCATGTGAAGAAGTGTGAGGAGGCCGACCTCGCACATGAACTATTTTATTAGGCCTTCCTTATTCTCGGACCATATTTGTAAGGATGCATAATGCAGGGGTTTGAGACAACCAATAAACCACCTTCTCTAAAAAGCCAAAATTGAATTGCAAGGTGAGAGAAACCATTGTTTTAAATGCAAATGGTAGACACGGGGGGAAAGTGGAGAAGTCCAATACTTAATGCGCTTTAAATTCTTGAGGGGGGTGGACTTGAGAATTGACACCACCCCCCCTCTCCCTTCTCGAGGCATAATGATAGACTAGCTACGTGCTTTTCCAAATTCTATTCCATGATGGAGGTATTGCTAATTTGATGTGCATGGACATCAATGCCATCATGATTGCCACACATATTCACGAGACTAAAGATACAATTTTTACAAAACAAATAATTTAGAGTTAATAGATAATGCATTCTAAATGGTCTACTTTTATTTTTAATCCATAACTTCTTCTAACTATGTATTATTAAATCAATAACTCATGATAACTTTATCACAAAAAATGTTGAAAAGATACATTCAAAGTAGTGGACTAACTGATTTTCAAACTTAATCTAGTTAAAGCTATAAATTATAGATGCATTTCATAATTCAATATTTAATGAAATGTGTTTGTTTTAGGTCCTTGTAATGAAATTTTAACAAACTAACCAATTTTGAAACTTATTCTAGTTAAAATTATAAATTCTAGATCCATTGCATAATTCCAAATTTAATGAAATCTGTTTGTAAATAGAAATTGTAATATAATTTTCCCAATTTTATTGAAATGTGTATGTAAATAGAAATTGTAATATAATTTTCCCAATTTTATTGAAATGTGTGTTAATACGATAATAAGGAAAATAGTATTTTGCATTTAGTAGCATGCATTCTTACCTAGTATTCCTAATTTCAAGGATTTGTAGCAACATTCCTCCTCTACTTAGTAGCTAGATATT
This sequence comes from Pinus taeda, assembly GCA_000404065.3. NCBI lineage: Eukaryota > Viridiplantae > Streptophyta > Pinopsida > Pinales > Pinaceae > Pinus > Pinus taeda. The sequence continues at coordinate 201,972 of APFE031677373.1, read as the reverse complement.
GAGTATCAGTTCAGATAATTTTTAGATTCAACTGGGAGTATTCCTTGGATTATTAAAACCTTATTAATTGATTTAATAGAGTTACTAAATTATCTTCATAATCCAAAATGAAATATTGATTACTTAGCTATTCATGTCATTATGTTTGAAGAACCCATTGAATGTGCTAGAGTTGCAATTATTCTTTTCCACTTTGTCTGCACCTAACTGGACTGGCCTCAATGACCTAAGGTTGTCTGAAATTTAATAAATCAAGCCAACTTGACACATGTCTAATATCACCATGGAGTCCATATATATACGATATTTTTTTTCCTCTCCTTGTCTTTAATATTGCTATTTTAGAAGTTATGAACCATGTATTTCAAGGATAGGTGATGTTGTAGACACCAATACCATTACAACACTAAAGGACAAGTGATCATAACTCAACATATGGAATTAATAAGTAACACATCATGATAAATTGATCTGTAGGATCATTTGTAAACTCAAATCATAACTAATCCCCATGCGATATAGAAGACATAGTCAACTCTGATCACCTTAGAAACACTTAGATCTCCACATTTTTATGCTTTGACTTATTCACCAATCTACCTATTCTAGACCAATCAATCTGAAACAAGAAATAGTTGAAGTGAGTGGCAGTTGCACTTTTATGTCAATGACCAATCTCAGTAGCAGGGGAATGAAGTTTTCTAATTTATGAAAAGAATGAGCTAAAAGCATATAAGACAAACATTCATTAACAAAGAAGTAAAAAATAAAAAAAATGTTTAACAAAATGTTTCAAGCAAGAAAATCCAATTATTTTTTGTTTTGAGGAAAAGATGGAACACAAACTTGAAAAAAGTAAAAATTTAATTGAAGACCAAATTAAAAATTACCTTTTATAATCTTCAAGAATATTAAATACATTCATGCTAGCTATACATAGGGCATATAAGTCCTTCTAGAGAGAGGTACAAGACTCACACTACAATAAATATATCAAAATAAGTGATCAGTGATGCAAGTGTCCAAAACAAATAGGGAATATATCACATGCTCCAACAAAGCAAAAGAATAATCTTAAATCACATTAATGAAGGTAATGTACTAATTGGAAAAAACTTTCTGAGACTTTTTTTTCATTTGGAGTATTATGCCTTGCCTGATAACTATTGTCCCATTGCAAAATCATTAAATTGGCAATGAGTTGCTACATTTACTATACAGAATCAAAAAGAATTAAATGAGTATGTCATATGAGACAAGGACAAAATATCATGGAGGGGGGGCGGGGGGGGGGGGGTGTACATAATTCAAAATCACATCATAATTATTCCAAATTGAGATAATGAAACAAAAAACATAATTATATGTATACCAACACAACATGACCAATCAAACCTATTTAATACAACTAACTTTTCAACACCTTGCATGTAAACATATATCAAATAAATTAAAAAGATTCTATATCATGTGAACTAAATAAATATGGAAAAGAAAGGAATTAAATGGTATAAGTTCCTCGGATAACCAGAAGATGTCAACAGGACTAGTATTCACCATAGAACCATCAGTGAAAATATGACCCCTTGATACTTTAGTGATGAAATAATGTTGATAATATTAAGAAAGAAGTAACTCATGGCATCTCACAATAATATTTTTTGGCGTATTTGGTGAGACTAGATATTTAGAATGGTATAACCCAAGAACCAAAATATGATGACATTAGAAGTAAATTGGCCGAAGCGACACATAAACATCTAAGCTTGGCATGGAAGCCTACATGATTCTATGCACAACAATCCAACTTAAAGCGAACCATTGTAAGCTAATATGCCTATATGATAGGTGACAATAATTCCTAAAATAGGAACAAGCCTGTGTCTAATAAGACATGCATTGTGTTGAATTTAAGCACAACGTCTAGTTTGAGGAAACTTTGCAGAACGAATAGACAAAAAAATAATTCATTTTTATTTAACAAAGAATATCACAACATTGGGAGTAAATGCATAATATTATATCTCACATTAGTAAGCTTGCATTTATAAGTTTTTGAATTGATATGCTGGTCTCAAAGAACCTACAAGGTCTTCAAAATCATTAACAAAATTTCAATCGTTTTATAAATTTATGATTGGAAGAAAAGTATTCGCTACTCACATCTGTTCCAAGTTAAACTTAAACCTGAGTTCAAATTTTACAAGTGAAATTGCAGAATTGTATAGAAGAGATTGTTATGAAACCAGCTCGCCAAAAGATAGGAAAGATAGATAAACGCCTTAGAAACAAGCCTCTTCGAGGGGGCAACCTCCTTTACATTACACAAATGAACAATTCTTAGATGATACAAATGACAAGACCTCCTTTCTATAAATAGGAGTCAAAGGGGTCATAATATAATTAGAGCCGACATAACAATAATAATGTAAGGGCACAATAATAACAATAGTAGGCTTCTACGGGGTACAATAGTAACAATATGGGGACTACATGGGTACAACAATATAATAAGGGGGTTGTGCTAATAACACTAAGGGGTTAAACTAGTAGTAAAGGGCCCTAACATGCCCCTCTCCTTCAAAAAGTGTTGTCCTCAATGCTTGAGTAGTTCTTGATGCTTCCGTATAAAATTCTTTTCCTCCCATGTGGAATATTCATTGGGTAAGTTCTTCCACTTGATGAGATACTCTGAAATTGATCAATTTCGTAGCTGTTGGGTTCTTCTTTCTGTGACTGCTCCAGATTCGCATATGATTTTTCCTTCCTCTTCAAGTTCTATCAATATTATTTGAATGGGGATATTATGCAACTTTTGAATGAGTGGCCACACTTCTTCGTCATTTTTCCATTCATCCCTTGCTTCATGTATCCAATCTGGTTGGATAATAGAAATAACACAAAACAATGCTTCCATATCCTCATCCTTTCTTGAGAGTGCATCCACAACAAAATTTTGCTTCCCTTTTTTGTAGATGATTTCAAAGTCATAACCCAACATATTTGTGACCCTTTTTTTTGTTCTTCTAAAGATAATCTTTGTTCTAAAAAGCATTTAAGACTATCATGATCCATTTTTACCTTGAAGTG
>APFE031677373.1:177400-198862 GCA_000404065.3 Pinus taeda | reverse complement strand
AATTTTTCTTGCTCGCCTAAATGCCTTCTCCAATGAATCAAGTTCCCAAAGACAAAACTCACTGTTGAATGTTATCCTTTAAAGTACCTATGAAGACATCAATCCTTTGCTTCTTTGGAACATTATTTACCCTTATATTCAATTTTTGAAAGTCCTCAATGTGCTCTGTCATTGAACACTTTTGTTTGAGCTTTATCAATTGGCTAAAGAAGGTGTTTCTGTTTGTATCCTCATAATGTGCTATCATTTCCTTTGTGAAAATTGACCACATAACAAGTGGTTTAAGAGAACAAAGCCCTTTATACCATAAAAATTGATCCAGTTCTAAATATGAAGATGAAATACATACCTTTTGTAATAGTTGCACCTCATGTAGATCAAAACATTGCTCCATCTGTAGTATACAATTTACTGGATCCTTGCCATCAAATTTCCTCATATCGCCTTTTCTTGATTTTAGGAGCTCGATCTTGAAATGACTATAACTCTGTAATTTTGGCTCTTCTAGTTTTGAAATTGCGACTTGCAGTAGTTGTCTGTGTCCTCTTTCCAATGCCACCAGTCTTATCAAAATTGGATTCTCCAAGAAAGAGTTATGCACAATATCCCAAGATGACCTGATTATATACCTTTTCAGAAGAGAGAACTTGTATGAAGTGCCATGTGCACTATTTTGACCTTTGGATCTAAAAAATATACACGAATAACTATAGTCCGTCCTATTTCTGTAACTTCATATGAAATTTCATTCTGATGCTCAGAGAGACAGTTATGACGATTTTCCCAAGGTGACCTATTTGGAATGTAATTCAGGGGTCTGCAAAAATCCTAACTTCCTCAAATTATATCTCTAAAACTATAGCAATATAGGATCTAAAATTTGGAACCAAGCTTGAGACCTATTTCTTCTCACATGGGTTTTTGTTTTATCTTCTGAAACTTTGTAGCGAAATAGTTACAGTGAAAATCCCATAATGGCCTATTTTAGTTGAAATCCTCAGATCATATCCCCAAAAATATAGTGATACAAGCTCTGAAATTCAGGCCCAAGCTTTAGTGCGAGTTTGTCTCAAATGAGATTTTTTTTTTATTTTTTTTTATTTTTTTTTTGAAACGTTGCAGACTACAAATTACAACGGAAATTCCACGATGACCTATTTGGAGTAGCGAAATCCTAGAATCCAAAGCTCTGATACCAAATGTTATGAAACCAGCTCATCAAAAGATAAGAAAGATAGATAAACACCATAGAAGCAACCTCCTTTACATTACACAAATGAAAAATTCTTGGATGATACAAAAGACACGACCTCCTTTCTATATATAGGAGTCTAAGGGGTCATAATATAATCAGAGCTGACATAACAATAATAATGTAAGGGCATAATAATAACAATAGTGGGCTTCTATGGGGCACAATAATAAAAATATGGGGACTACATCGGTACAACAATATAATAAGGGGGTTGTACTAATAACAATAAGGGGTTACACTAGTAGTAAAGGGATCTAACATAGATTGAAATATTCAGACATTATAGTGTTAGATCAAGTAATTAAAGGAATTCAAGCAATGTTAAATGGAGTTATCTTGGTAATTACAACAAGGCCCAATGGAAACCATTTCCAACCTGTGATATCGAACGTCATGGGATGAGTTTATAAAAATTGTTTTGAGATTATTGTTTTTAAAATGTCAATTTTAATTATAGGCATGGGCATTGGCATTAACCTGATGGGTTATGAAAATTATTTTTGGAATTAGGTTGTTTTAAAAATAAGTAATTTAATTAATATATAAGATGGTGTTTTTCATTGAATTTTGGCTATATAATTTCAAGAATGATTGAGATTTTTTATTTATTATGTATAAATGGATTCATCATCTTGAAAAACTAATAGGCACTTGAATTCTATAAATTAAACAACTTAAATAAATTTGGGTTAAAATTAACCATGAAAAATGCCCTTAAAAAGTCACTTTGTCTAATAATTATGTTATGAGATTTTAAAATATAAATTTTGTTTACTATGAGGGACATGATGGGCTATCATGCCTAGGAAATCTATTTTTGAGGTGTTTTAAATATTTTTATTTAAAATTAAGTGGTGGAATGCAACTTAGTCTCTCCCACTCTAGTTAGAAATTATATTCTAGGAAAATTTGAATGAAAAATTATAATTTATAGTGGTCAATGCTATGATTAATATTGGTCCATAGGAAAAATCAAATCCTAGAGTCTTTCTTTGGCAGGAACTAATGAATTGAGAGCTAAAGTGGATAAATTAATTGTTTGATCATACACAAGGACTTGCATTCATATTATAGTTTTACTCCTAATAAATGTTAAAGAAAACATAAATAATGGTGGGAAATAACTCATACTAAATATATTTATTCATATCTTATTCTTATCCATTCTTTTATGCAATCATTTAAATTATGGTGGAGACATAGTAAATATGTTATTAAGAATAGAAAATCACTACATAAATATCTAAAAAACATTTTTGAATATTGCAACCATATCTATAAATTATGGAATAAGATATGTGAGATAGTTATCCACATGGCATAATATTGTACAAAGGCTACAATGAGTCACTCCCTAGGGCCGTTATACCTTAGGAGATAACAATCATCGTGGTAGTGTTTTTATGGAAATGGTGTACAAAACGACACCTACTAAGGAGTTCGTTATTCCCTGCAAAGGATCACAGATAGGGTTGATGTTGTTAGTGAACAAACTTAAATAAACAAAGCATTGCAAATAATGAAAACAATGCATATACAAACATGAACTAAAATAAATAGATAAATACACAAGCAATGCTCAATGGAGCAAACAAGTCAATAAAATAATGGAAAAAGCTCCCTTTATTGACTATTGATAGTAGAATTTTAATACAATAGATGAATATTAAACACTTGAAGAGAATTCTTTGAGCTATGGTTCTCAAAAATCCTTAACAAGGAGGTTCTTTTCCTCAATATCTTTGCAAGATTCTCCTCTCTCTCAAAGAAGTATGAAAACTCTGTCAATGGTGGCCTCTTCTCCTCTCACTAAGATGATGGATTTGTTAGAAGCAATATGGCTAAAATACTAGTTCTCTTACTTTATTTGGCTTCAAAAATGGAATGTTGGTTTTCTCTGATAGCAATTTGGCCAGCATAACATTGTCTCATATTTTGGTTCTCCCATGGCCTGTTTATATAGAATTTTTGAATCCATCTTCCCTCTCTTGGTTAATGAATGACAACGAATTATGAGTAGGACAAGATGATTCCATTGAGGGCTGCATAACTTCAGGGTGACTCAAATTCTACTATCCTAGATTGAGTTTCTGTTAGGGAATTTCCTCCAAGTGTGTGAAGTGGTCCCAAATTTGCTGAGTTATCCATTTTCTCGACTGTGCAAATTTTGAATAAAATTCCACGTGGTGCGCAACTATCGAAAAAATAGTTGTGGAGTCCTCAATTTCTTAACTTTATAAACTTTGGACCTTAGGAGAAATAAAATTTTTAAAATTCATGATGTCTTCAACTAGAAAATATCCACTTGTGAATTCTACTGAACTTCTTTTAGGGTCTTCTGGATTGTGTAAACATGTGTATAATTTTTTGGTGTTAACAGTTGCCCCCTGATGTATGAGGTTAGGAGAAAAAGTATAGCCGAAATACATCACGTTTCTTGTTCTTATAGAGAATCATATCAACTTTCTTGAGAGAGAGGATAACTTGTTATGGAGATGAGTAGGGAAACCCCTTGACTGAGTATAAAGGATAACAATTCTTTAAAGAAAACAAAAAGATTAAAAAAGTGTCTCTACGAGATGGGCATGCCCCATGTCGTTATGATGAATAGTTATGAATAATTACAATTGAATAGTAAACGATTTTGTCCAGTCAACATTATGGAGGTTGATGTGCTAATAGATGATGATGATAACTATTAACACCCTTAAGGGCATTTCTTCGACAATTAGAATAAATTTGGTTCCCCCATGCATAGAAAAGGTGAAGCACTACTGAATGAGGTGCTGAGGTATGCATGGGTCTTCAAATTTAGGTACCTCTCTCATATCATGATGTAAGCACTATTGAATGAAGTGCTTAATGATGTGAGGTTCTTTGACTAAATGAAAGAACTGCAACTGTCATTAAGTACGGTACCACCTTGACATGAAAACTTGTGTTGGTGTCGAATGTTAAGGGGATTAATGACATCAATGGGAAATAATGGTTCCCATTGTGCCACCTGAGGATATCCTTTTAAGGGGAGAGTATCCAAGGTACTGCCTCGATCCTGGAATATGATTGTTGAAGTCAATAGGAAAGAAGCGTCAACCACCTGACATGCTAAGTTGGTGAATTAATATAAGGTGTAAACAAATTGTAATAGTGTGGGTTAGACAAGGCATGACAATGAGAGATGATGATATGAGTGGATATGGATAATTGGACCGAGGTCGGAGCTATTATGCAAATGGTACTTGTCAAAACACTTTTGCTGATAGGGATGGCCCTGGAGTCGGTAGGATTTTCAGGGTGGGTGTAAGTATGTTTTGATTGATGTGAAAATGGTAAATTATTGTGGGTGATGTGTGAGCTACGACTAAGGGTGACTAGAGACTGTCATTGGGTAAAAGACATGAAAATATGGTTGGGAAGATTTTTCCTAAAAAAATATTTGTACACTTGCCAAAAGAATATGAAGGTGATTTGAGTGTACATACATGGATATGAGTGCTCCATGATAATGGTGACCTGTATGGAGGTGTGGTGTTTTTTGCTGAGGGTGAGGCCCCATTGGTTGGTTTCCGTGTTGGGTTGGTGAGGTGGATGAAGTGAAGCAAATGGCCTACGTAATATGGGTGAATGATAGGCCAAACGTAGGACATAGTGGTAAGTCCATCTTGATCTGTCGTAACATGTAAGGGGTGGCCTGGGAATGGGGTTGGTGAACAATGAGTAATGAAGAATGAGGTTGATCTTTAAGGCATGCAATATGAAGTGGTTCTCAGGCCTGGACATATGGTCATGGATCTCCATAGTGTGTGGGGGTCTATATCATGAGGTGATTTGTGAGTGGGGAGGCTCTATTGACCAGAGTGCATGTTTACCATATCCAATGGGAGCTGATGGTAAACATGGTCAAGATGATGGACCCTATGGTGCATTCAAGAGAAATGATATTAGGATATGAAAATATTTGTGGGAAGCCTATCATGTTGAGTGATGAATGATACTTGTTCTATTACAGGACACCAGGGCGTTGATCCTAGCAGAAAGTCTATTGATGTGCCTATAATTTAAAAGCCAATACCCCTAAGGAAAACATATTTTTCGATCATATAAATAATATGAAAGCGACTGATCTAGATGAATTTAAAAAAGAGAAGGTGCATGTGAAGTGGTACTTTAAACATGTAGTGGGTCTGAAAAATGAGTTTTGGGTTGAAATGGAACATAGGGTGCCATGATGTGGTTCTAATCCTTATGTCTTTGATGATTTTGAAAAAGGAGACCTTGGGATCCTGTACTAAACTCGAGAAGATGTTGAAAAGGATGATATATAGGGAAATGTGGGCCCAATGCTATCTCATTTTCACTTTCTATTTTGGGATTCCATAGCTGATCCAAGAGTCGTTCCTTGCCATTGCAATCAGTGAGTGTACTAGGGTAGTACGTGGGGAAAATTAACTTATAACACTGAACCTTAACTTTTTCAATTTTGTAGACTAGTTTGCCATATAGGGGTGCTTTGTAGACCTTTTTTAGGGTTAAGGAACCTAGAAAGTGTGGGAAACTAGATGATAGTCATGAGGTCTACACGTGTTCCTAAGGTATTCACGTGGAGAATCCATGACAAAGGGCCTAATATCCGCAACGTTAGTGCGATTGATGGGCATGCATCCACGACGTCATTGTTCTAGTGATGTTGTGGCTCGGCCTCACCAGGACACATAGTTCGCGCATATATTTCCATAACACATGCGTGGACAATGCGTCTACTCAGTGAACGAAGCACGGTCTTGGGATTGGTCTCACTGTGGATTAGGTTATGACATATGTGCACACCATGCATCTATTTGATGAATAGATGCGTAGACGATTTGTCTGTGATGACCATAACTATGAGGTGGTTTGAAAAAAATATTTTTCATAGCTTAGAGGCTGAACTTTTCTTTCATATCCTTGATGGTAGGATGGGGATGCTCTGGAGAAAGTGAGATTGGCATCCATTGAGGTTAGCTGTGGTAGAGGATCTTGTGGTTAGCAGGACTTTGGCTCTCTAGGGGTTACTAAAGGCCCTTCAGGAATCCCTTTTGAGATTGCATAGTGAGTTTTTTCAATTTCTAGTACAATTATGGTACATGGAGAGACAAATCTTCATCGTTTAAGGGTTATATCTAACAATTAGTGCGAAAGTGGATGTTTACTTTGTCACTGGGTTGGTACATTGAGGAGAGGTTTTGTCGTATCCCCTACTAGCTGGGCGGGTGGACATACAGAGATGGGTAATGTCTCATTGTGGGCCCAATCCCATAGAGGATGTGTGTATCAAAGTACCATCTATCCTAGACCTTATTGAGAGAGTGACACTTTCCATGAGCATGCGCTTGACGAGTTCAATGACTCTGCACCAGGTATCAGGGCTTGCGGTTTTAGTGTTGCTGAGGTTATAGACAATGTACTTTTTTGATTGGGTTAGTCTAATGGGATAATGCCCAGCTAACACAGGTGTTGCAGGGCTCATATGGGAGTTTTTGTTACACCAACATCATGTGTAGCATTTGGTAGTAGAGGGTCATGATGGTACGACCCTTTATAGTGGTGTCCCTAAGTTCAACTAAGGAACCTAGGATGAGACAGTGGGTACTCGTGATGCCACGAGTTGGAGGAGGTGCAACTGGGAAATATTGGAATGCCGGGGTGGAGGTTTGGTTTCTTTCCAATTGTCAAATGATTTTGGAGTTCCTGTATCGTGGAGTGGATTTTATGGGTGACCCAGATATAGGGCTTCCTCCTGGTGATGCTTGGGGGCCAATAAATATGTGACATCTTTTATTTCTGATTTTTAGTTTGTTGACATGTATGTTTTATGATGTGTTTTTGTTTATATGATGCTGATATCATTTGTTTTATATTTACAGATATGGGGCTGTGTGGGTGACCACTTTCCTATCTACTAGGCAATGATCCAGACACATGAGGATGGATGGAAATTTGGTTGTGCCGCAATGATGATGCAATGTTTAGGAGGAGGAGCTTGAGCGGCCAGTGTAGCACCGACAACTTGAGATTAGTGGTGCTTGTAGTGAGGGGATGAAGTCATTTGCTTCTAGGGAGGTAGAGAGAGATCAAGAGCATGTTGATGTAGAAGAGGCTCAGCTAGTAGTTATGGAGGCGTGAGTGTGAGATTATGAGGATTCTTGGGACTGATTTGTGGCTTTAATGAGGGGGATGCCCGAGGAATGTTGGGCGGGATTGGGGAGCTAGGAGTGGAGATAGTGATGGCGCATTATCGGCCGTACATATGAGTTCTTTGATGCATTGCGATGGTGGTGGCCACGACTAGTCCGATTTTGGCATCTGATGCAGAGATTGGTTCTCGGGAGAGGAGGGAAGGGCCCTGACCCTAGATGATAGAATGCATGTACCAGGGAAATCACCCATTATGAGGATGCTCACTTATTTTTCCTGTCCATGATCCAAAAGATGTATATCCATTTTTGTACTCATATATTTTTAAATGTATGTACGAGATGATATATTTTGATGAATCTTATGATGTGTCTTATGCATCTATATTTTTGATGTATTTCTGCATTTGTTCGTGATGGATATTACGCTTATGGTTTATGTATCTTGATGGTTATATATATGTGATGCATGCTAGTCTAGGACTTGATTAGTTATGCAATCAACCATATGATTTTGATCCCTTGGTACATGTGTAAATCTGATATGATCAAAATGTCGAGCAAACCTTTGTGCATGCAGATTCTTCCGGAAAAGGCATGAATCATGAACCTGAAAGGTCTTGTTCAACTATGATACAACTAATTGGGAATCAAGGAATACATGTAGGTGCTAAATACCTAAGTGGGAGGCATAGGCCAAGAGACCTATGATGACGTCGTATTCAGCTTGATTGTTGGTGGCTGACCTGATACAAAGTCCATTAGAGGGACGAGGTGTTCGGTCAAGAGAGTATATGGCCCAGGATATGGTAGTGAGGTTTTGTGACCATCGAAAGTCACCATTAGAAAATCCATGGTGATAAGCTGGCAGATGATCCATCTATGACACACGATGAGAGAGTTATTTTAGTGAGTACATGATGAGGCAATCATCATACAAAAAATAAGCCATGGTGCATACATGTACATTATAGGGCTTACTCAAGCATTTTTATGGGTGAAATTTTTTGAGGTAGAGACCATTGACGAGATTTTTTAGGCAAGTCCCATCGGGCTCTAATAAGATGTATTCCCTATTGAGGAGGAAATGTTTGATAATGTATGGGCCCTTCCATAGTGTTTTTAACTTCCTGGGTCTTACCACTTCTTGGGAAAAGTCACAGTGGAGGACTAACTTCCATTAGGTAAATGTCTGGGGTGTGATGTTGCAATCGAATGGGGATTTTACCCTCTTTTCATGTGATTCATTATTCTGAAGAGATTCTCATCGACTTTAATTGATAAACTCCGACTGTATCAACCTTTGTTCCAAAGATTTGGTGTCACTAAGAAGCTCGATGATAGAGTGTAAGTTAAGGATCTCACACTCAATGGGAAGTACAACTTCGTCCTCATATACAAGTTGGAAGGGTGTGAACCCTATAGATGCCTTAACGATGTGCACTATGCTCGCAGGGATGAGAACACCATGTGGTGCCAATTTGTTTTATGATTGTTCACCATATGCTGCAACAATGTTTTGAGAACCTTCTTGACAGTTTCTACCTGACCTTTGGACTAAGGATAGTATGGGGAAGCAAACTCATGAGAGAAACCAAGGTGGTCAGATAGCTCTTGAAATATTTCATTCTCAAAATGTTTACCATGGTTCGAAACCAACTCCTTGGGAACACCAAACCATGTTATGACATGGTTAAAGAAAAAATGTACAATAGTTTCTATGATGTTATTATATGTGGGCATTGCTTCTACCCATTTTGTGAAGTAGTGAATAGACACCACAGTATACTTGTGGCTGCCTAATGATGGGGGGTTGCAAGTCATGAAGTCAATACCCCATTTGTAGAAGGGGTTGACCACGATGACTTGATGTAGGGGAGTAGGTGGTGATTGTGTGTTATGAGCATATCATTGGTATCATTCACATCTTTTGACTACCTATATGCAATCATGGAAGAGGGTGGGCAAAAAATAATTGGCACAAAGGATTTTCTGGGCAGTGGTCATCACAAGCCCCACTGTGGAAATCGTTTAAGGCTTGATAAACTTTTTGGTGAGTGAGGCACCTATGCAGGATAGTGTTGATGCCTTGTCGATAGAGGACATCCTCCAAAAGGAGGTAATTGGGAGCCTAGTGGTGTACACACCTTTGATCATCGCAGGTAAGCTAAGATTTGAATTTTTGAGTTCGTAAAAAGAGGAGGATGTCACCATACTAGGGGTTGTCTGTTAACACTAAAAATATATGTTCATTAGGAAGAGATTCATTAATGGGAAAGACTTGGGTCTTTGTTGGGAGATCTATGATGAGCTTGTTGAGGATGAGTGCCTTTTTTCTCTTAGGAGAATTAAATTATAGATAAAATTCTTATAGAATAACGGTCCATCAATCATATTTATGGTTCATCATATGGTGAGTGAGAAGATACCTCATGGGGTTAATGGATGCAATTATGGTAGTGGTCCGAAGGATGATATAATGGCGAAGCTTCTGTATAGAATGTATGAGAGCTAAGGGAATTTTTTCTTCAGGTTTGTACTTCAAAGAAAACCTTAATAAGTTCTTGTTGACGTAATAAATTATGTGCTCTTTGTTATCTAGTCCATCCTAGACTAATACCTTAGCGATGGCTACATTTGATTTTGATAAGTATAGGGTATATTCTTTGTTGTGGTTGGGTGGGATAATTGAAGGAGCTTGAGATAATGCAAATTTTAAAGCTTCAAATGACCTTTTAGCTTGATCATCACAATGTAAGCGAATATCTTAATGAAGGAGGTGCAGGTAAACTTGCATGCAAGTAGCATAATCGGGGGCAAAGAGTTGTAAGAAATTGGCCTTACCCTCTAGGATTTGTAACTATTTCAAAGTTTTTTGATGTGGTACCTCCTTAATGGCTTGGATTTTGAGAGGATCTGTTGGGTTGTGTTATATTATTTCCATGACTAACCTACGTAGTGAACCAGGGGGTTAGAGGGGGGTGGGTAGGCCCCCTCTACGGGGTTTGGGGCAGCGCCCCGGGAAATTTTTTTTTGGACCCTATATTAGGTTGAGAGAACCTACCTATGGTTTTTGGTCCATGGTTTTGGACGCAATGGTTTTTGGTCCATGGTATTGGATGCTTCGGCATGTATAAATATGTATTGTAACATTGAAAGGAAAATAATGAAAAATCAAGTTGTTAGTCCCGGTTTTGGGATCCAGTGGGAAATTTCTGTGTATATGTGTTTTATGTGTTATGCTCTCACATTTTTATTTTTCCTGTGATTTAGAATTCGTATGCAGGTAATTTCTGTACGGGGTTAAAACCTACATCTTTCAACGTTTTCTCTTCCAAGCATGTCGGTGAAGATGTTTGCAATCTTCTCATTTGTGGAACAATGGCATAGGTGGATTGTCTTAGCCTCAACATGATGTCGAATCATATGGTATTTTGTATTAATGTGCTTTGTTTGGTCACAGAAGTTTGGGTTCTTGGCCAAATTTATTGCAGAAGTGTTGTCAATCAAGAGAGGAGCTGAATGCACTAGTTTTTCCTACAAATATTCTAGAAGTTTCTTAAGCCACACAATTTCCTTTGTTGCTTCAGTTTTTGCCACATATTCTGCCTCAGTTGTGGAATCTATTGGAACTGATTATTTTCGTGACCTCCATGAGACAACTCCTAATCCAAGACTCATAACATAACCTGAAGTAGAAACCCTAGTTTCTTTGTCTCCATCAAATTCTGAATCAGAGTATCCAATCAAGTAGAAGTCGCCCACCTGTGTATACTTAAGTCCAAAGTCTTGAGTTCCCTTCAACTACTTTATAACTCTTTTTACAACAGACTAATTACCCTCACAAGGCTTTTGCATAAACTTGGAGAGGTCAAATGAAATGCTTGGCCTAGTAGTAGTCAGGTAGTGGATACTTCCTATGATTTTTCTATACTTTGTTGCATCCTCAAATTATTTTTCTTTAGTGGATGTGAGCGTTAAGTTCTTTTCCATTGGAGTAGTCAAAGGATTGCACTCAACCATGCCAAAATTGTTCAACAAATCTCCAATGTACTTCTTGCAAGAGAGGAATATAAACTTCGAATGTTGGGTTACTTCAATACCAAGATAGTAGTGGAAATAGAACAAATCTATCATTTCAAAACATTTCCTTAGTTCCTTCTATGGATGTAATGTAGCTCTCATTGTTCCCCATCATCAGAAGATGATCTACATACACAACAAGATATACTATTTTTTTTCCAACTTTATTGGAAAACAAAGTTGCATCATCAAGATCATAATGCTTGAAGTTGAGTTTCAGAAGATTCTTAGTTAACTTCTCGTACCAAGTTTGCAGTGCTTTCTTGAGGCCATACAGGTTTTACAAGCTTGCATACTTTGTGTTCCTGACCCTTCACAACAAATCCTTTTAGTTGGTACATAAAACATTATCTTTCAGATCTCCATTCAAGAAAGAAATTTTTACATCCATTTGATGAATTTTCCAACTGTTTTTTGTTGTCAAGGCAAAGAGTGTTCAGATGGTAGCCATTTTGTTGTGGGGGGAAATCTCCTCATATTCAACCCCTTCCTTTTGTGCAAAACCTTTTTCTACAAGCTTGCCTTTATGCTTGACAAGTGAGCCATCTTCTTTATACTTATTTTTGAAGACCCACTTGCATCCAATTAGTTTGGCTCCCAATGGAGGATCAACCAACGTCCATGTGCCATTATTTGTCAATGTATCATATTCTTTATGCATATCTTCTTTCCATTCATCATGAGAAGAAACGTATTTGAAGGAAGTTGGTTCAAAATCTGTAGACAAATTTGGTTCACAATCATAAGAAGCATCCATATCAACCATGTTAATTTTTCATAGGGCTACATTGTTCTTTGCTTTGATAATTTCATTTCTTCATTAATACATTAAGGTCACCCCATATCATCATTACATTATTCATGTCTACACCATTATTCATCAGCATATGCAATTATATAGAAAGAACAACAAAATCATCATCAATGCAACAGATCATAAAGGAACAATAGAAGGAAAGCATACACACACATAGAAACACTAGGATTGGTCTGAGACCAGGGAAAAACCGACTTTGGTGAAAACCCTTGAAAACCTTCTTCTTTTTAGATTGTCATCAAATTATCCAGCAAAAGAGAGTACTATGATACATAACTTTATCTATGCAACAAAAAAACTATGATATCCATGAAATAGATATAATCATGCTTATAATCAAAACCTTCATTCCGAGGACTATAGTTTATTGTCACTGAATGTAGTCAATTGTCAGATAATATTGAACATTTTTGTTACCACGCGGAATCTTCGAAATACTAGAATTTTATCTTTGAGTTCGGGATGTATGGAGGAGGAGATGTGTGAGTGTCTATAGTATTCCTCGTCTCTCTCTGCAGAACTGGAAGACTACGTCCGGAAAAGGTCTGGATTCTACCAGCTGAATTGGATGAGGGCGTGCAGGGTAAAAAATAACCAGATCTGCATCAAACCTTGGATTCTCTCATAAGGAATTTGTTTGAATGTCTATGGTAGCCTGGACACTCTGAAGATTATACTCTATGTGCATCTGGGGAAAAAACTAAGCGTCAGAAACTCTAACTTCCCAGACGCTCCCACAAACTCTATGTCAACGTCCAAGTCTCCTTAGACACTATCAGAACCATTTTGTGCTAGTGTCTAGGGACTAAAATTCCCATTTCTGCTCCAGTTTCAAGGAATCATAAAACCTTAGATTAGTGTGAGCTTCAACCCTATAGTTTCAAACCCTTTGCATGAGATTTCCTCCATCAGACCTAGGTGAACCAAGAAAATAAGAGAAGAGAAGATGGTTTTATCAATGTGTCCAAATGAGCCTGAGGTCTCTTCTATTTATAGGCTTTCATGAGGGTGCAATGGGGGTTAAGGTTGACTTGTCCAATTTAACATGTGCTTAGGGCCGACCTAACCCAATATACATGAGTGAATAAATAAATTCAAAAACCAACTTTTGGTTGTCTAAATAAGGTTATCTTTAGGTCGATTTCGGTCCTCGGAAAAAGAGGAATCTAATTCAATCATTATATTTGTCAGTTGAGTTGTCCAAGTTGGAATTTGACCGCAGTTAAAAAATTTAATGCTCCTCTCAACTAGGGAGAATTCCACCTGCCAATATTTGTCCATCGATCAATATGCCATTCTAGTGTCTTCAAGTGTCATAATGTATCATCCTTGGTCATCTCTTTCATGTAGGAATAATGCCATGACCACCTCAAGTATCTCATCATAAAAAATCATTAATGTACCTCTCTATCTCTTGATTGTTCTCGCTCGTATGCTGAACATTCTTGAATCTAGAAGAAGAAGAATTTTTTACTAGATGGGAGCTTAAGCTACCTCCCTCAAGCCATCAGGCTACTACTTGGAATCTCTTCCAGAGGGCTAATACCTAGAATATCATCATCAATCATCATTGGATATCATATCATCAAGGAGCACATCTCAACGTGAAACTACACCAAGGAACACATCTTGACTATGAATCTCATGGGTGGCTATACATGTACAACCCAATATCGAGAAATAGGATATCAAAACACACATGGGAACACATCCCAACCCTGTAACTCATCAGGGAGCTCGATCTCAACTTGGAATTACATAGGGTTATCTCAATCCATCCCATTAACTATTGATATTCCCATTGATTATCCTAAATAGTCATGTGGTAGAACATCTGCATCATAATCGACTTGGGTTGTACACTCTCAACTCATTAGCCAAACAAGGAGCGATATTCCCGACAAGTCCTAGTTGTGGGTATGATCCCAATTTGGTATAATTTGCAAAGACCAGATAGGGGACCAACATTCTCCAGCCCTATGAATATAGGGGAGAAACATATCCAACCCTATGGGTAACAAATAGGGGTCATACCCTATTTTCCATAGTTCCCTCAACCACATGATCCCTTCTACCCCAATTCCTCACCCTGGGAGCTTAGACAGGGAGGAAGATCTAGCTTAGTGTCCTCAATCAACACTGCTTTCATCATACTCAAATATGGTATCAACTCATCTCAATAGCAATTTATTCATGTTCATACAAAACATCAAATCAAATATCATGTCAGAACATAAATAATCATATAAATCACAAAAGGATACCATAATCATCCTCCCTCTCAAGGAGGTGCCAACCATATGCCTAAGCTTGTTTTGAACAACTACACTATCCCAATATATGACAGTAGCTCAGTCCCAACTATAAATATGGGATTTTCTGCCAATCATATCTCACTCTATGTCATCAAAATGTATCCATGTCATATCCAGATCATGCTGAGACAACCCTCTAAGGAGCTTCTTCATCTTTCCTCATATTTAGCCATGCTAGCAAAATTGTACTCATCCTTAATCATACTATGGACCTCTCATCCAAGATATCATGGCAGATATCATACTAAAGCAGCATCCAAATGTGCTTAACATTAATCTCTATCAACAACAATACACCCGTGCAGTCACATATCATAGGAGAAATATCTCAGACTCAAAAATAGAATATCTCATGTAGATATTTCAAAGGATGCTTAGTGGCAACTCTATGTGAATGAAGCTGTTCATGCATGTGTTTATTTAGGTTCTATGACATCATATTATATATATATATATAGTATATAATATAGGAGAGAGAGAGAGAGAGAGAGAGAGAGAGAGAGCTGATGGATGGTCAAAACAGAGCATCAATACTTCAATCAACAGTCAGATGCCATGTCAAGTTCAACAACATATTTGAACTTCAAATCAAAGTATCTAAGGATTTTCCTTTTCATTCTTCAAAAACATTTTTCAATAGCTTTGTAATATAGAATCTCTTTCCCAAATTCCATAAATTGATTCATCATGTCGTGATACATCATTCCAGTCTTTAGAAGCCATCTCCTTTTGATTTAGATTATTAGAGGCTCATCACATGTCAAGAGTAAACCATCAGGAGATAAAACCAAGCCATAACCAAAATCAAAGTCATACCTTAGAACTCATCATCTTGACTTCATCAGATAACTATCAAAAATAGACATATCTGGATCGGGGAGCTTACTTCATGAAATTCTCTAAGCATAATGCCTTGCTAAGCCAAAATAATCAGCCTTACATAAATCAATGTTGTACCATTACATCAACAGAGTCAATATATCAAATCTTTGAAGTCAAATCAGAAACATTGTCAAAATCATCAACATCACAATATCAATTCTTTCAACGAGGAGGTTGGTGGAGCTCATATAAAATCTTGAATTAATTTATTATCATGCCAACAGGATGTAGCCAGACATACAATATCAATCCAAACTTCATGAGGTAATTTTCATAATCATAACATAAGTCATTTTTGTTACTAGGTGCAAATGAATACACCAAGGATGAGTGATATAGGTTTCAATTTCATGCTAAATCACAACTATCGTTACCTAGACCATTATGCTAGGAACAAGGAGGCCAATTTCTAAATACCCACACAAGTCATTGTGCCCACATAGCATTGACATTAGGGAAAATCAATAATCACCAAATCAAATCATTATACATCAGGTCAAGTCCAAAATTTATATTGTAAAGAGATATATAGTCAAAGAATATCTCAATCATTAATTCAAAATTATTTTCAAACATCATGAAAAAACTATCATCTTCTATATTATTCATCCAAATCATGCCAACTTCTTGTAGCATAAACATAGTGACATATATATATGTTTGTCCCGGGTCATCTGCAAACAGAAGTTCAGTCTGCATGTTCATGTTATGGAAAACAGTCAAGCTTTGTCCTACTTCCATATCTTGTTATATGCAACACATCTATGGAACTCACATCTTCTAGGTGACCATATGATTTAATGCACAATACTTCATTTATATGTGATCAACAACTTAACCCAACAACTTCAAAATCATATTACAATGGCAGAATATGTCAGGGACATCTTGATTCTGAGTTTAGAAAGCTTCAGAAATATTTAGATGATGGTCAACTATAGTCAAACCCATGTATGCTCCCTTCAGGTTAGCATGGGAGCATATTTAGTTGCCTGGATGCTACCTAAGACTTAGTGTGTGTGCATCCAGGGACAGAATGTCCTAGTTCAATGTCTGTGTCTGGAGTAGAAACCCTAATTTCTACACAAGCTTCAGACCTGAGACTTTACTACAGATCAATAATGTCATATGCACATAAATCATACTTCAACAGTAAATAATGCAAATGGTAATAAGATTAAGGACCTTGAGAAGAGATTCTCCCTTTGACCGGGAATCTATGTCATCAACTTGTCTCTACTAGAGTTGAGAAACAATAGATCTGTTAGATCATAAACATATTTCTATCACAACATCATGACATCAATATTTCATCAAAGGATAGACTCAAAATATCATATAGATGCAACATCATATCTCATAGATTATGAAAAAAAATTCTATCAAGTCACACCATTAGGTTAGGACATTCAGTTTAACCATATGTTATCAAGACATGACCATAGGTAGCAAGAGATCTAGAATATCAATCTCATATTTATACCTCTAACATCAAGGTTACCATGCTTATCATGATCAATGAAATCAAGTTAGCTCATTCAATAAAGATTTAACAAAACCATAAGAGTGTCAATATCTCTTTCCATATGCTTTCATCATGCTTATCACAAGAAATATCAACAGATTCATGTATAGGATTCAATGAGCTATCCTTCTATATTAAATCCATCATGACAAGTATCAAGAGTATCATTTACTAGATTAAAGGTGCTAGCCTTCTTTATAGGATCAAGATGTCCAACAGATGGATGTTAGCCAATAATCAAGTGTATCAATGTATCAATATTAGATAGCCTCATAGTATTGAAGAAGATAAAAATGTTCAATACCAGGTGCATCATTTCGTCATAGGAAACATAGATCCAAGTTGCTTTCATATGCATGTATGAGCCATCAAATAAAGATACATTCTCATAATTCCTTAGGGCTTACCTAACCATCAATTTTATTGTTGAAATATAACATACCGTGCATAGCTTGTGGTATTCAAATACATGTGCACCTTCTCATAGGCAACTTATAGTGCTTGTCACATTTTCATCAAGTACCTCTTTACCTCTTTTTATATCTAGATTTTCTTTCATGCATCTCAAATGATCCTCAAGAAGGATCTACTCATCACATCTCATCAAGGAGTTTAGAAACATCCATATACACAAATATATATGAAAGAAGTATAAGAAATAAACATAATCATCAGATCCATGGGTCTAAAGTAAGAGGCATCATGAGTCAAGAAATACTTACCTTCAATTAGAGGTGATCCTCTCCCTCTTGAACCAATCTTCAAGGGCCATCAATGTCCATGGTTCATATATCAACATTGCCTTAAATTATCCAACCAATTTTGGTAGGGATTATACCATCTAGGGCTTCATCAAATATTTTTCAATTGCTTGAGCATATTCACATTGACTAGTTAGGTTCCGTATCTCATATGGTTTCCATAAGCCAAGGTTTTATCTCCAACCATAACTTCATAGAATCCATTAAACCCTAATAATCAAGTTTCCTAGGGTTTTCTTCAAACCCTAGAATTATTTTAGGTCTCCAACATCCTCTTACTTCTTCCATCAAAGGTGTCGTCATTGGGGTGATCTCCATGACTTTTCTTAAACCTGGCTATGCTGCCATGTTAATTTTTCATAGGGCTACATTGTTCTTTTCTTTGATAATTTCATTTCTTCATTAATACATTAAGTTCACCCCATATCATCATTACATTATTCATATCTACACCATTATTCATCAACATATGAAATTATATAGAAAGAGCACCATCATCATCATAAATATAATGAAACATAAAAGAATAATACAAGAAAAGCATGCACACAGATAGAGACACCATGATTGGTCCGCGACAAGGGAAAACCCACTATGGGGAACCCTTGCAAATCTTCTTCTTCTTATACCTTCATAAAATGATTCAACAAAAGAGAGTTTAACGATCCATATCTTTATCTATGCAATAAAAAACTATGTTATCCATGAAATAGATCTAATCATGATTATAATCAAAACCATGATTTTGAGGATTGTAGTGTGTCGTCACTGACTGTATTCAACTCTTGAATATTGTTGAAAATTGTTTTTACTAAGAAGAATCTTCGGTATACTAGAATCATGAGGGTAGGGAGGATGAGTTGTGTGAGCATCTATGGCAGTCCTCGATGCTATATGAAGAACTGGAAGACTACGCCTATAAAATATTTGGACACTTCCAGGTGAACTGGATGAGGGTGTCTGGGGTCAAACATACCCAGATTTGCCTCAAACCTTGTGCACTTTCATAGGCTTATGTACAAGCATCTATGGTAGCTTGGACGCTCTTGGGACCATACTGTACATGTGTCTGGGGTCCAAATTGAGCAGTAAAGACCATAGCCCCTCAGATTCTCGCATAACACTATGTGCCAGTGTCTAAGGCTCCCTAGACATTGTGAGGACCACTGTGCCAGTGTTGAGGTGCTAAAATGCCTAGTTATGTGCCAACATCCAAGAATTAGAAAACCTTATATCACCACGAGCTTCGATATTGTAGTTTCAGGCCCTTTGTGTGAGATTTACTCCACTAGACCTGTGTGAACCAAGAAAATAAGAGAAGAGAAGATGGCATGATCAACGTGTCTAAATGAGCTTGAGGTCCCTTCTATTTATAAGCTTTCATGAGGATACATTCTGGGTTGAGGTCGGCCTGTCCAATTTAACATGTGCTTAGGGCTGACCTAACCCAACATACATGAGTGAATAAATAAATTAAAAAACCAAATTTTTCTTGTCCAAATAAGGTGGTATTTAGGTCGGATTTGGTCCTCTCAAAAAGTGGAATATAATGAAATCATTATCTCAGTCATATGAGTTGTCCAAGGTGAAATTTGACCCCAATTTAAAAAAAAAATAACAAACCAGTGAATCAAGATTATCTACATCACCTCCATTCTATCTAGTTGAGCTTCCTGTTCTTGTCTTTCCAACCTCATCAGGATGTACAATTTCCAGTGCCTTTGGTAGTCATTATAGAGGACCTTTTTGAGATGTTCGAGGTTACTCAGTTGACTAAGTTGGGTTTGAATTAAGATTTAGTCTCCCAACTCTGTCAATCACACCTCTCAAAGTCTCATCAATGGTTGGAGATTCATGGGGGGGAGAGAGTGCTTTATAAGAAGATTGCATAGATTGACCCAATATAGGAATCCCCCCTTCAAGATGTGGAATCCCATTATCAAATTCTTAAAAATACTTTGCATGTATGAATCTATCTAAGCGATTATGTTGTTGCTCAACAACATTGTCATCCTTTGAAGATTCAAGAAAGATGACATCTCTAGATATTATAAACTTCTTATTGAACTCATCATAGAGACAATATTTTTTAGAGTTATTTGAGTACCCCAAGAAGATACACTTGTGACTCCTTGCACCGATTTTATTTATTTTTTCCTTAGGTATCAAGGCATAACAAGTGGAACCAAAAACCTTGGGATGCCTCATTGAAGGACTGTGGCCATACCACATTTAATAGGGAGTCTTGTTTTTCATAGAATTATATGGACACCCATTCTTTATATACATAAAACATAGAACTGCATCAGCCCAAAACATTAGTTTAACATTCTTGAAAAACATCATGGAACATATTGTTATTGCTTAAGAAACCAAATTCCTAGCTGTAGGGAAATTGTACTTAAGACATTAATAAAGATTGTTTACTGTTACTTATTGTTTATTTATATTCTCGAATTAAGGATTTGGAAAACTTAGCCTTAGACTCTTAATACATATATGACCAAAACATTTCAGAATGCCATTTGTTGCTAAATATAAACGATGAATGAGGAAAGTTTGAAAGAAAAGCTAAAGAAAATATGTTGATCTCTCATACGAACTATTATCTGTAACTTATAGGAATTATGATCATGAGATATAAATCAAAAACAATATGCTGGTCTTTCACAGAAACTACTATCTATAATTTAGAAAGGAAGTGAAGACTTTAAGTATAGGAGCACTCTTTAAGGGACTTTACCTTGTAGCTTCATTACTACACTTAAAAAGAAGAAAACATTGCATGGCACATGATAGTGAAACTTACAAATTATATGTAACAACTCCTGGAAAATTCTGGTTGTTTCATTAATCAATGATGTTATAAAAAATACAGTGGCCTCTTTCTCCAAAATTCCAACCCTTTCTTAGTAAAATTTCCACTCTTTATACCTTGTGGAACAGTTATGAATTTCTGAAACCTATCTAACTGCTTTCTAACTATATGAAATAAAACTGCTACAGAATATACAGAGGGTGAAAACACCTCGAAGAACATGAAATAACAAAAACAAAACTGAATTTAGAAGGAGATGGTAATTGCTGGCTTGTTATATTGATTTGCTGCCGAATTCCTCTGTAAACGCTCTAATGATGCTTAGTTCCTCTTAGTCATAATGTAATGTGTTTAGTTTGTATAATCTTGGGCATTCTGATTGGCCAAAATGCCAAGAAATATATATCAAATCTATCCTCCTTTTCAACCTTGGCTCTAATCCCTGATTTTCCACATTACGAAGCAAAATTAACGTTTCTCATTAATATGAAACTCAACAAGAGTAGATTATGCTTTATAACTGTCAAATCTGCCTGTTCAGCACTTTATTGACTTCTATCACAAATTGCAATTGGCCCAAAAACCCCTGTAAAACTTAACTTAGGCACCCGGCTGTAATAACCATGAAAATACTGGAATTATGCATTTATAATGAAAATATATGATAAAGTATGTTTTTCTGTTTCAATACAGGCTTAGCACAATTTCCAAGGCATCCTCCTGCCAATTCATCTCCATTGTTGATCTACGCTTTTCATATTAGATGGTCTGTAAAGTTTTATATAACACAACATATATCGCTATCAGATATAGCCCAAAATCGGCATGTTATA
>APFE031677373.1:150077-176714 GCA_000404065.3 Pinus taeda | reverse complement strand
ATATGTTCGGGTTCGGCCCTTATCGCATATCGCAATCGACGAGGTCATACGCATACAATATAATCATTTTATATAACTTCAGACCCACCGACGTTATAAAATATGTCATATAAAGTTTTGGGTCTGGAACCCAATCAGTAATCGCAATCGGCTCTTATCTGCGGAGCCAACCACCCATATTGCAGACCCGCCGAACTTTTAAACGAGAATACAATCTTTCGGGTCCAATGTTAATGTTTTAACACATGTTTTCTTTTGTAAATCTGATCTTTTCCCCATTTCCATTGTATTTTGATTTCCAATAGAGTTATGTTTGCGATATATATGTGTGTGTGTGTGTGGGTGTGTACGCCCATATAAACCTTGGTCTTTGATATATCATTTAGTTTCTTCCTTTCGCTTTATATTTTTTTTAAAGTATTTTGAAAATATGTTTGAATGAAAAATAAATGTTATGAAAAGATGCATGTTACAACAACTGGCTCCACCTGCGGATATTGCTTTTGCCACAGAAGCACTAAGAACCGCAGATTAGTGCCTTCACCTCGAGCATGGATTCATATATTTCTTCTGCATAAACTGAAATACTATGACATTGGTACAACGACTTCACTCCGGTATTCACAATGAAATGATACTTGTTCTTTAGAACTGGAAGTAGTGTTTTAAATATTTCCCATTAATAGGCAGCTGTAGAGCCTTGCCATCAAGATTTTCAAGGATTAAGGTATTATTGGATTTCACTTGAGAAATTCTAAAAGGACCATACCATAGAGGATCAAACTTCCCATGCTTACCCTTATCTTCTCTTTTGGTATCCCACCTCAATACCAAGTCTACAACTTTAAAATTGATTTTCTTGGCTTTTCTATAAAAAATATTCTTCATTTTGGATTGATATATAATCAAATTGTCCCTTACCTTACTCCTATTTTTGCTAAGCTCCACTACTTTGTTCATTCTTATCACTCAAGCATTTGGCTCCTCCTTTGCCTCCTGAATCATTGCAATCACTGTTTTCACGAGTTGACTTGGAAACAGAGCCTGAGTTCCATATACTAACTCAAAAGGTGATTTTCCTGTGGATCTTCTTATAGTTACTCTAGTGGCCCACAAAGCAAACTTTAACTTAGAATCCCAATCTCTTTGATTTTCTGCAATGGTTTTCTTTAGGATCTTCATCAAAGTCTTGTTAGTAGATTCAACTAGTCCATTTCCGTGAGGATGGTAAGCTGTTGAATGAGACAACATAACATTATTTTTTTGACAAAAAGCGATGAACTTACTTGAGTTGAAGACTTGAGCATTGTCTGTTATAATTTTAACGAGACATCCAAATCTGCTGAAACTATTCTCTTCAAGGAATTTCATCACTATCTGATCATTTGCTCTCTTAATAGGAATTTCCTCTACCCATTTGGTGAAGTAATTTGTTGCCGTGAGAACCCATCCATGTTGTTTGCTTGAAGGTGGATTGATTTCTCCAACAAAGTCCAATCCCCATTGTCTAAATGGCTCCTCTATGAATATTGGAATTAAAGGTAAAGGAGCTAATCTCTTGTTCTCAGCAAAAAGATGACATTTTTGACAAGTTCTAACAAACTTATAAGTATCACCAAATAAGGTTGGCCAATAAAATCTAGCTTGAAGGATCTTGTGTGAAATTACTTGTCAACTATAATGTCCTCCACAAAATCCCTCATGATAATCTTTGATTGTTTCTGTAAATTCATCTTCTGCTAAACATAGTAATAGAATTCCAGCATGATCCTTCTAGTACAATCTGCCTTCTACAATCGCATATGGCCCTATCCTTTGTTCCGTCTAAGGATTGAGGATAAGACAGGAAGTAAAAATAATGAATTATATGTTTATACCATTCTGAACATAAAAATTCATACCTAATATTCATTACTGGGTCTTTCTCTCCTTCATTGTCTTCAGCTGCTTTTTCATTTACAGGTGCCAACAAGTTAATTCTCAATGCCTGAAAGTTTGATTCTGTTAACATTTTAGCTAGTCCTTGTCCTTTTACCAACTTTTTGGGTATATCGAAATCATATTATTATATATTCGCAATCCACTTTCCTCTCCTGCCTTCTACATCTCCCTGTAATAATACATTTTTCACTGCAAGATTAGGCACATAAGCAACGATATGGGACGACAACACATAAGTTCTAAAATCTTTCAGGGCTATTACCAAGGAATACACCTACTTCTCGAGAATATTATATTTCAGCTCAGAATCTCTAAGAATCTTACTGAAAAATGCAATTGGCTGCTCTCTCCCTTCATCATTATTTTGCAGTAAGACAACAATTATCGAACTTGATGAGGCAAATGAAAAAACTTGGAAAGGCTTTTGATAATCAAGGCTGATTAAGACTGGAGCTACCTACAGTGCCTCTTTAATTCTAGAAAATGATTCTTTAGCCTCCTTAGTCCAGCGTACTTCATTCTCCTTCTTTAGCATATTACTGATTTCTTTTAAGATTTCTGCATAATTGGTCACAAATCTTCCCAAGAAATTAATATTTCCCAGAAACTTTTGAATATATTTTCTACTTTTGGGCAATGGTATTTTCTACACAGCTTGTACTCTGGCTGGATCTATCTTCACTTCTTCTCTGGAAACAATGTGTCCCAATAATTTTCCTTCCTCCAGAGCAAAAATCGATTTCTTGGGATTTAATGAAAGTCCAAATCTTCTACATTTATCAAAATTCCTTTTCAAATGATCTGAATGTTCTTCATCAGACTTAGAAAAAATAGTAATAACATCCAAATATATTACTACAAACTTATTTCCAACAAAAGCAATGTTCATAGCCCTTTGAAATGTAGCTCCGACATTCATCAATCTGAAAGGGATTCTAGCATACATAAATGTTCCCCAGGGAGTTGTGAATGCTGTTTTCTTCTGATGCTCCCTGTCCACAACCACCTGGTTATAACCAAAAAATCCATCTAGCATTGATACTCTGAAAGATCTTGTTACCATTTGCAGCACATGGTCCATTTTAGGCAAAGGATAATTATCTTTCAAAGAAGCTCTATTTGTATTTCTGAAATCAACACACAACTGTATTTCTCCATTCTTCTTTCTCACAGGTACCAGATTAGCCACCCAATCAGAATATCTGAGTGGGACTATGATTTTAGCATCCAACAACTTCTTGACCTCCTTTTCAATTGATGGTAGAAGCAGAGGAGTTATTTGCCTACGCTTCTGTTTGTGGGGTTTAACCCCCTCCTTCAAAGGAATTTTATGCTGAATAATATTTACATCATAGGTTTTGCGATCTTCATAAGACCATGCAAAGACATTAAAATAATTCTTCAAAAGTTTAAGATATCTCTCTTGAAAATTAGCCGGAAGTCTAGCATACAATTTGGCTAACCTGGGATTCTCCTGGGTGCAATGTTGTGATCTTGAATATGTTCATCCTCTGATATTTTCCTTGAGTCCACAGCCACATCACTTGAATTAAGAAGCCTTTCAAGAGGAACAAGTCCCTTTGGCAAAAAATTGTCTTTTAATTGAAAGATCTTCTGATTTGCTATCGAATCTTTAAAACCACTGGCTCTTGCAATTTCTGCTGTCTCTTCCTTGTCCTGATCAATTTTTGTACCTTGAAATTCTTCAACCATAGTAAAAAACTCCTTAATCTACTGGTCATCTTCAAAAACTTTCCAGTTCTTAACATTATCAGGAATAGAAGGTCTGTGTCTCATTTCTACCTCATATCTTATTTTTGGATTAATAGGAGGCTTGAAAGTGATAGCAGCCACAACCAATGAGTCTTCCAATATATTTTCATCCCTCGGAATGAATTGAATGTTTAAAGCTTCAAAGAATTTTTCAATCAAATCCCATACCTCATTTCTATATGCCCGGAGTCTAGGCTTTGTTTAGCATTGATCCTTTATTTGTTTAATAATTAGCTCCAAATCTCCAAAAGCAGAAATTGACTTGACTCCCATCTATTTAGTTGTTTGTAGCACAATAATCAAGGACTTATATTCTGCCACATTGTCAGTTGCCTCGAACTCTAATTTGAAAGAAAAAGGAAAACAATTACCTCCAGGTGCAATTAGAAGAAAACCAACACCTGTTCCTTCTTTTGAATAAGCTCCATCAAAGAAAAATTTCCACACTTATTTCAATTGTAGCTTTGTAATTACATTGGCTAAAGCAAGCTGCTTCTGATTATCTTCAGCCAACTCTGCATCATCATGTAGTGTGAAACAAACAAAATCATCCTTCTCCCGACTATACATAGGTGAGTTTCTTAATCCATTTTTTGTAATTGTTTTTACAAACCTATTTTCTCTGTACAATCTCCTCTCCTCCCCACCAAAAACCGTTATCACATCATACGTAAAATCTAACTTCAAAACACCTCCCAATTTAGCTCTCCAGGACCTAGATAGAAGCATTCCAAATCTAGCAGGAATATCTACTACTACAACATCCATGACCAGGATTCTAGCTGGAATTTGGGCTAGTGACACTGCCAGATCCTTAATAACCCCTAGACACTTGACCTTGTTTGAATCAATAGAATACAAATCCCTGTAGGGTTTGGTCACTTGTAGATTTAATTGCTTCATCACTTATAGAGGCATAAGATTATGTGAAGCTCCTAAATCAAACATGCAATTATTTAGGAGGAAATCATGAACCAATAGGGAAATATAAAAAGGAGGTATTGAAGAATCCACTTAATCTACATGCGGACCAAAAACCACTACTAGTTTATCTTCCTGCAAATTTACAGTATCACTCTCACTCTCTTTTAAATTAACAAACTCAGAAATCTCCTTTTGATAAGTAGGTGTTTTTGCCAATTCTGTAAGGGGAACTTGTATTATTACCTTTTCCAACTCCTTGGTTAGACTAAACAATTGACCTTGTTTAGCAGTCTTTTCATTCTCATCTTCAACTTTCTTTATGACTGGAATTGTTTGAGGAATTGAAACAAGCTTCCTCCAAATGATTTTTTTCAGCTTGATTTTGAGAAGGCTCACCTCAAAGTATCTGTGCTTTGTTGTTCGTATTTTGCTGCTATTTGCCTTTATGTACTTGTTTTTCAGGCTAAAATTCTTGTGGAGTTGCCTTCAATGAGGAAGTTGAAACTTGCTTCTCACCTTCATTTTATTGATTTCTCGATCTTTTCCTAGATCTCAGGTCATATTTTTTATATATTTCAACCTGCATAAAATCAAAAAATTGTTTCCAATATTCATCAATTTCATTTTCATTATGAATAGCATCTCCTTCATTATACACATACTCTTCTCCTTCATTGCCGAGTTCATCTTCATCAACTGCACATAATGTGGAAATTTTATCTTCAAGTTGTTCTTCACCAGGATCTGCTTCTATATATAATGGTGCTTGAATTTGGTTTTGATCTTTTCTTTCCTTTTGCAAAATCTACAAAGGTTGCCTTTTGAATTGGGGATTAAAATTCTTATTATAATGTGTTTGTCTTTGTTATGAAACTAGCTCAAGAAAAGATAGAAAAGATAGATGAACACCTTAGAATTCAGCCTCTTCGAGGGGGCAACCTCGTTTACATTACATAAATGAACAATTCTTGGATGATTCAAATGAAAAAAGACCTCCTCTCTATATATAGGAGTCTAAGGGGTCATAACATAATCAGAGCCTACATAACAATAATAATGTAAGGGCACAATAATAACAATAGTGTGATTCTATGGGGCACAATAGTAACAATATGGGCACTACACGGGTACATCAATATAATAAGTGGGTTGTACTAATAACAATAAGGGGTTACACTAGTAGTATAGGGGTCTAACATGCCCCTCTCTTTCAAAAAGTGTTGTCTTCAACGCTTGAGTAGTTCTTGATACTTCTGTATAAAATTATTGTCCTCCCATGTCGAATCTTCAGTGGGTAAATTCTTCCAATTGATGAGATACTCTGAAATTTATCGATTTCGTAGCTGTTGGTTTCTTGTTTCTGTGACTACTCTAGGTTCCAATATGGTTTTTCCTTCCTCTTCAATTTCTGGCAATATTGTTTGAGTTGGGATCTTTTGCAACTTTTGAATAAGTGGGCATACTTCTTTGTCCTTCTTCCATTCATCCCTTGCTTTGTTTATCCAATCTGGTTGGATAATAGAAATAGCACAAAACAATGCTTCCACATCCTCATCCTTGAAGAGTCTTCCCATTCGGTAAGGTCGCCATTTTTTAAATGCATGTAGTATTGCCAACATTTCCTTCTCATAAATAGCTTGCTTAAGATGTAGCAGTAAAAATACCCAATCACCTACATCAAAACATTTTTCACTACGATGTTGATCTACCTGTTGTTTCGTTTTATTTTGCACCGAAGTGGTGTTATCCTTTAAAAGTTGGAGAACTTGTTGTTGATGCTCGATGTGATCTTTCACTGCTTGAACCTTTTTCTTCTTGATATGTCCTTCTATCTCTAGAGTTTTGGGAGTGGTAATTTCTTCCAATCCTTTACAAGATATGGTCAGATTCATTTCTTGATGCTCGATGTGATCTTTCACTTCTTGAACATTTTTCTTCTTGATATGTCCTTTTATCTTGATAGTTTGAGGAGTGGTAATTCCCACCAATGAATTACAAGATATGGTTGGATTCATTTCTTCTTTCTCGATGTGATCTTTCACTTCTTGAACATTTTTCTTCTTGATATGTCCTTCTATCTTGAGAGTTTGAGGAGTGGTAATTGTTGCCAATGCTTTACAAGATATGGTCGGATTCATTTCTTCTTTCTCTGGGGTTGGTTCCTCGTGTATATCCTCTTTTTTTGACATTTCTTGATCATTTTCTTCCTCCTCTTCACAATCAATGTAAAATAATTCTTCTCAGCACACTTATGACCTTTAATTTATTTGTTATCACAATTGTAACAAAGTCCTTTTGCTCTTTTTTCTTCCAATTGTTGTGGTGTCAACCTTGTAGGTTGTGGAAGGCTAGAAGAAACAAAACTTCCATATTTATATTTGTAAGGGGTAGACTTCCATATTTATATTTGTAAGGGGTAGACTTCCTTGTTGCCATAATTTTTCTTTCCACTTTTCTTGCCAACCTGAATGCCTTCTCCAATGAATCAAGTTCCCAAAGACGAACCTCATGTTGAATGTTATCCTTTAAAGTCCCCATGGAGTCATCAATCTTCTGCTTCTATAGAATATCATTTTCTCTTATGTTTAATTTTTCAAAGTCCTCAATGTGCTCTACCGTTGAACACTTTTGTTTGAGATTTATCAATTGGATAAAGAAAGTGTTTGTCTTTGTATCCTCATAATGTGTTATCATTTCCTCCGTGAAAATTGACCATGTAACAAGTGGTTTATGAGAACAAATCCCTTTATACCATAAAAATCGATCCAGTTATAAATATGAAGATGCAATACGTACCTTTTGTAATAGTTGCACCTCATGTAGATCAAAATATTGCTCCCTTTGTAGTATCCAATTTATCGGATCCTTGCCATCAAACTTCCTCATATCTCCTTTTTTTCATTTTAGGAGCTCGATATTGAAATGACTGTAACTCTGTAATTTCGGATCTTCGAGTTCTTAAATTGTGACCTACAGTAGCCCTCTGCGTCCTCTTTCCAATGCCTCTAGTCTGATCAAAATTGGATTCTCCAAGAAAGAGTTATGCACAATCTCCCAAGATGACCTGATTATATACCTTTTCAGAAGAGCGAACTTGTATGAAGTGCCACATGTAACTATTTTGACTTTTGAATTTGAAAACGATACACATAAAACTAAAGTTCGTCCTCTTTTTGTAAATTCTTACAAAATTTCAATCTGATGCTCAGGGAGACAATTATGACGATTTTTCCCAGGTCACCTATTTGGGATGTAATTCGGGATCCTCCAGAAACCCTAAATGTCTTGGACTATATCTCCGAAAATGTACTGAAACAAGATCTGAAATTTGGACCCAAGCTTCCCCACGAGTTCTTATCAAATGGGTTTTAATTTCATACTCTGAACCTTCGTAGAAAATAAATTATAGTGAAAATTCCACAATGACCTGTTTGAGATGAAATTATGGAGCTTACAAAAACCCTAACTTCTTCAGATCATATATCCGAAAATATAGCGGGGCAAGATCTGAAATTTGGACCCAAGGTTCAGAGCGATTTACTCTCAAATGGGTTTTTTTTAAGCTTTTGAAACTTCATAGCCAAAACGTTATAGCGAAAATTCCACGATGACCTATTTGGAACAACGAAACCCTAGAATCCAAACCTCTGATACAAATGTTATGAAACCAGCTCACAAAAAGATAGAAAAGATATATCAACACCTTAGAAATAATCCTCTTCAAGGGGTAACCTCCTTTACATTACACAAATGAACAATTCTTGGATGATACAAGTGACAAGACCTCCTTTCTATATATAAGAGTCTAAGGGGTCATAATATAATCAGAGCCGACATAACAATAATAATGTAAGGGCACAACAATAACAATAGTGAGCTTCTATGGGGCACAATAATAAAAATATGGGGACTACATGGGCACAACAAGATAATAAGGGGTTTGTACTAATAACAATAAGGGGTTACACTAGTAGTATAGGGACTTAACATGTTCCATAGTAGCTATTAATCTTGTTTGAACTCTTTTTTCTTTTCTTTTTTTCGTAAGTTTGTTGTTTCTCTTTATCTTATTCACATCATTCTTGCAAATTTATCTGTACTTTTTTCTTTTTTCTTTTTGGTAAATGTTCATTCTTTATTTTACGTTTCCACGTCTCAATTTTGTTAATTAAAAAAAATAGCCTAAGTATTCTTATTATGCCTATCACGTAACATTTTAAGATTCCACTTTGTCGACTTAAACTTTGCCACTTATTAATTAATATATAAATATATGTATTATTTAATTATAAAAAGTTTTAGAGTTTTTTTGTAATAAAAAAAATAATTTTTTGATTAAATTAATATATATAATTTTTGATTATATAAAAAATTAAACACTATAGAAATATAATTTTTGATTGCATATATAAAATTTAACATTATAAAAAAGCAAAACCCTTTGAGTTGTGGATAATTCATAACTAAAATTAGTGATTTAGTAATTTGAACCAAAGTGTTGTACAAAAATATCCCCAATATGCCTCTTCCCTATGCCATCATAAAACCCCACTATGTTAACTTGGATTTTCCTACTTGTCCAATCTGCCTCCTCATATAAATAAATATGAAGAAAAAGGAATGGTACGAAAATTCATAAAAGTGGGTTGGATTTCACTAGAGAAGAGGGAGAAAAACATTAAAGAGTGAGTACGTGCAGTTCACCGATTTTTACTCTGCTTGTGTATATAACAGTTTGTCATGTCATGCACGTTGTTCACATGGATTGATTTGGGGTCATCCATGGTTTGTTTTATTATTTCCATGGCGCCTTTCCCATAATTTGGTTATATTAAGTTGTCTTTTAGTAAATGGTAAAGGAATTGGTTACATTAAGTTGTATTTTAGTAATTTGTAAATGAGTTTTTATGTACTTGTAACATATTTATCTTAGTGAATTTTTTTATTTAATTATTTATAGAATATTTGGCATTATTTATGTAATTTTTGTTTACTATAATCTGGTTGAGATTAATAAAATTGATTAAAATACATGTGGTTATATATAAAACTATCCTACTTACCCATTTCGAAGGAACAACTAACAACGTAAACATTGATGATAAATATTATATAAATATATATATATAAAAGAGGTTAGTATGTATACGTATTAATTTTTTGAAAGTCATAATGTCTTATTCTCCTTTTTTGTTATTATTTAAATGATAACATTTTGTCGTGTCATGTTCTAGTATGTGTCATGTTCTAGTATAAGAATGTTAAGGTTATATATAAAAATAAATGGTTCATTGTATAATTATGGACTCATTTCAATTCAAATTGTGATAATGCTTATGTCAAACACTATCCCTAGCATAGTCGGCTTGCAAAATTATATGGTTTACATGCTTATTGAACATTCTAGAAGTAATTGTTGTCGCATTGGATTCTCCACTTAGGAGTCATGTCAAATTTGTTGCTATTGCGGTGTCAACAAATCAATAACTCTTATCGTTTAGGGTTATGTTTGATGGTAGGGATACTTGGTTGTTGGTTATGGGGTAACTACCTCTCTCCCGCAACACCCCACCATCCTCATTTTCACTTTATCTTCTCTATAATGAGCTATGCAACCTCTTTTCTTGTAGATTTTGGAATTCCTATAGGTTTTTGGTCATTATCCTTCCTTTAGTTGGTTAAACTCACTAGAAAGTGGTCTACTCATGAGAAGTTAAGGGTTTCTTGGTTGTGGTAATTTCAATTAAATTCTCAATTCAATGAAAGTCTTTATTTCACAAAGTGTATCCATAAGTAATATTCTAATACGATTGTTCCTAGGTTCATTATACCATGACTTATTGTTATGTTTTGTTGATTTTTCTTGTTGTCTAG
Source organism: Pinus taeda (assembly GCA_000404065.3). Taxonomy (NCBI): domain Eukaryota; kingdom Viridiplantae; phylum Streptophyta; class Pinopsida; order Pinales; family Pinaceae; genus Pinus; species Pinus taeda. The sequence continues at coordinate 166,202 of APFE031677373.1, read as the reverse complement.
TTGACTTCCAGCGTCACTCTAGGGTTTGACAAGGATTATCTCTTAGGAGTGTGCTCCTTGACATCCTAGGTAGCTTTAGTTACAGAATGGGTACATTCATTACCCAACCTGTGCACTTAAAATAAAAAATGGGTATTTCTCGGCTTTAGGTTTTGAATTCCTTCCAATTTAATTTGTTCGTTGTACCATGCAGGGTTTTCAAAAATTACCTCCTAGTTCCAAGCCAAGCTAACATGTATGGGTTGTAATCTATTGCATTTAAATTTTTGTTCTTTATACCAATCATTTTCTTATATTAATTCTAATATCTTATGGTTATTTTCTATAAGTTAATTCTCCTTCCACTAGAGCAGTTATTCGTTTGAGTTATGGCTTGAAATTCACAAACTGACCACTTAATATAGGTTCTCTAAATTTACCCTTTTTGTTCTTCTCTACCAGGTTGACATATGTGAAGTCACACTTGGTTATTGGCCCTCTTTGAGCTAGGGTTCTTAAGAAACTGTCAAAATTTTTAAACGAAATTATGTATTTGTAAATTAAGTACATGACCTCTCATCCTTGCAAGTTCTCTCATATATTTAGAAATACTTCTCGAACCCAATAATGAGGGTCTTTGTTCCTTGTCTCAATTGTGTTTAATGGATAAAGAAACACAGATTTATTATTATTATTATTGTCTAGTATACACATATGTTTACTTTGATTCAACTATATAACTTTTAAAAGACATGGTTGTTCTATTTTACTCTTTGACAATCTATCCATGTGGTTGTGCCCAGTATTATAATTTATTAAATTTATTAGTTATGTTTTTTGTACCCTTCAGGTATCACCACATATTTTTTTTATCTATTCCTTATATTCTCTATTCCATTGTATTTTATAATGAATTGTATAATGCGGTCGGGCTCTGCTGAAATAACTCTATTTTATGTGCTTGATTTTCTTGTGAAAAAGTGTTAAATTGAATTTGGTTCATGTTATATTTTCTTTGCACATTTCAAGGGTGTGAATATATCATTTAATACCTTTCTCCCTTCAACACTTAGTGGTTAATGAAACTTTTTTTTAATTATGGAGAAGCTACACAGAACAACACTGAACAACATGTACATTTTGTGATTTATTTCAAACCATATATTTACATATATAATTACATATTTAGTCTGGAGGAATAGGACAAGCCTAGTCCAGGGCCTACCCCATTTTCTCCAGTGTTATTACTTAGAGTTCATGACTGGTTACCCTTATAGGTAGTTGGACGTATCATTTGTCCAATAACTCGGGTGTCTAACCTAACTCAAGCATTAATACTTTGACATAGAAAATCCAAAAAACAATAAGAAACATAAATATAGGAAGAGAATTCACTCAACGCAATACTTATTTGTTTAATCAGATGGGCATGCCATGGAAATTACAGTGGGGAAAAGAATGCTTCACCCTACAAATGAGAACCAGTATCCTCTACCAGAACTCCCCTCGAGCCAGTTTCACATCCAGAACAAATTTCTTCGACAGAGACCATGCGAGGTCCTCCTAGGACTTCTTTGACCACACCAGGTCCAACCTACGGTTTTACTTACTACACATGGTCTAGCTTGGGATTACACTGGCTAACCAGCTCAAGAATTCCCTTTTTGGAAATGTCCCCCCTCCCTCAATAGTGTCTTATTCTCAGGGCATCAAGCTAAATAACTTTACTTTCCTCACAAGGTTTCCTGAGGTTCTTTCCTCTCACCTCTTGGCTCCCTCTTCCCTAAGTGAGAATTTTTCTCTTGGGAGAGGAATCTAAGCAGGTAACCATGTCTACCCATAACTTTGTTTTAAATGTTTGGAATGTGAAATTCTCTCTTAGCATATTTCCCACCATAATTTTCATGGCTGGCCATAAACAATATTCATTAATGAAATTTAGAAAGATAAACATTTATGTTTATCACTTATTCATACCAGGCCTTCAACATGGCCCACAGTTTGCCAAGTAACTTTATCAAAAGTAAATTATAATATTTACAATCCACTAAGGGTATTACATCCCCCCCCCCCAAGAGAAACACCATCCTTGGTGTTTTTTCCTGGCCCTTAGAACAGGATGGCATATGCCTCATGCATAAAATTTGCATCCTCCCAGGTATCATTTTCTGTGTTGGAGTGCTTCCACTCCACTTTAACTTGGGTGATTGCTCGCCTCCATAGCATAATTTCTCTCTGATTGAGAAAGTATAAAGGTTTCACTAGGGTACTCCATTCGGTTTGATCTACATCCATAATCATTATGAAAACCATTAGCTTCTAGTAGTTATCATTTTGTAAAACATACATAATCATACCTAACTTCATTTTTTACGTGAACATCTTGTCAATCAATAATATTCTTAGGATCATGTATGTATTTCTTTAACAAGAAAAGATGAAATACATTATATATGTGTATATGACTAGGTAAAACCAACTAGTGAGCCATAAGCCCAATTCTGGAAAGTATTTCAAAATGGCTACAGAATTGGGGAGCCAGTTTCGCACAAATTCCCCATCTTAAAATGCTCCTTTTTTTTCAATTTGGTTTAACCTTTACATGCATATGATCACCTACTAGAAAATCTCTATAGGTTCATCTTTTATTGAGTCATCAATATAAGTTGATGCAAGAAAAACCACCTAAAGGAAATTTCCCTGATTTTCATAATAACTTTACGTGAACCTATGGGTTATGGCCCACCTATACAAATCAGAAGCGTTTACAATGGTGGTTTTATAAAAAACCCAACCAATCACCAAATACCGCTCTAACACATAATCTGCCAACGAACACTGGTCCCACTTAGAATGCATAAGACCAGACCCCAAATAAAATAAACTCGCACCCATAAAATTCTCAAGTCTACTCAGGCCCATGCCCTATCGGCTTCAATCTCAACCATTGATCAAAGCCCACTTGATCCAACGGACATCAATGATATCACACTAAAATATTGCACGACGTTTACTCGGCCTTACGGGGCCGATAAGGATTATAAGTCCTTAATCTATAAATGCTCGGGTTCGTTCTGAGATTAGCATCCGATCACTTTATGACCCGATATCCGTTGGATATATGAGGTCATCAAATCTATGGCCCGCGGGTCTTCAACTAGCACATAGATTACCAAACAGCTTAACCCCGCAGTTGACTATGTCGTAAGTGTTTGAAAATGAGATCGACGGCTAGGATTTAGTGTGGGACCTCAGCCACGACCAAGACATCCGTACACTCCTAACCTCCGTAGTTACTGATCACCCAGTTCCATCACCACTCACCATTCCATTGCTCAAGATTTCGCTTACTCTAAAATCCACTTAATCTCAATTTCACTTCATCAGGGTTCCACTTTTCCACCAAACTTGGTGGTTCCACTAAATTTCCTTCTCAACTCCAGATCAACTTGTTACCAAGTTCAACTTTTCTAACTCCTTTCTCCGCTTAGAAACAGTGTGCTGAGACTTCTCTGATTTCTTTACTCTGCCTTGCAACTATACCTCTGTTTCTTTAACACCACTTCGAACTGGAATACATAATACCCTTTGTATTATTTCCCTTCTTCCAGATATCGTAATTTGTTCTTTACTTGACCTATACATACATCTATTAAATCCAAACTAGAATCACACGAATTCTACCCAAACGGTAAGTCTTTCATCACTCAGAAAGACTTTCAGAAATTCAACTTGAATTCATTCATCATGGTTTATCACACAGAAACCATAAATTCACAATTACAGATCACTCAGCGCATAAAAGGAATGACACACACATCCACAATGAATTCAAATTCCTCATTCATTAAACAAATGTAAAAATACAAATAAAAATTTGTTTTACAATCTAGCTTTGGCCTAATTTTCCATTACATGGTCTGTATCAGTGGCCCTTTCTCATTTCAATGCCCGTAGGCTCACAATCCAACCCTCCTGGCTGCTAACTCTCTCACTCACTCTCTCCTTTAAGCCTTCGAGACTTAAAAATTATACACAAAAGGATTCTATTAACCAATTTAAGTTTAGATCCTGAATAAGTTCACCTGAATCCTAAATATCCTAATCTAATCCCTAAAATCATGAAACTAACTCTTAGTTCCTCTAACTCACACACACTATTCTTGAAATCTCTCTTAACAAGAAGATTTCATTACAATATCCTCACTATTATACAACCCTCATAAAACATAGGAAAATAAATAATTAATCACTCTTTAGGGAATTACCCTTGAAACACAAGACCCTATGCTTAGTAAAATGCAATGGTTTTTCTGAACAGGATGCTCCTGGATCAAACTCCCCAGGTAAGAAAATTTATGACCTCCTGGTCATAAGTCTAGAAAATTGATTCCTCCTGGATCCCAGACTTTATTTTGTAATCTGTTTTTGCTTGTCATTTGTTCTATTGCTGTTGTTGTCTGTTGTTGTTCTCCAGGCCAGGTAAGAAAATTTATGACCTCCTAGTCATAAGTCTAGATAATTGATTCCTCCTGGATCCCAGACTTTATTTTGTAATCTGTCTTTTCTTGTTTGCTGTTCTATTTCTGTTGTCTTCTACTATTGTTCTCCAGGTTTCCATACCTTATGCTGCAATGCTCCACTTGCCATGCTTTCATAGTATGTTGTTGTCTTCCTCTTGTTGTTGCTTCTTTTCTTTCTTGTTGTTGTCTTCTTCTGAGACACTTTCATCATTAACCTTCTTATCAACCCAAATTCTTTGTCCAGTATATCCTCTATCTGTTGATTTCCTTCAACTCTTAATTGTTGAATTTTCATTTTTGCTGCCACCCTTACAACCTTACCCTCTTGTTCACTATTGTCTTACACCTTTTCAACTACTGCCATATTGTCCTTCAAGGAAATTTTCTGATTCTGTTTACTGTACCTGTCAACTTCTTCTTGACTATCATTTATGACAATACCTTTGTCATCCTTCATTAGCAATTTATTCTAGATATTTATCCTATGTTGTTTTATATTTCTCCTTTGAAGGTCTAACTCTCTATATAACTCAATGATTTTACTTGGAGTAAAATTTGGAAATTTTACACAATCTCCCATTTCTTCATTTGCTATTGACCAATCATCAGATGGTCCTTCTTCCTCTTCTAAATCTTCCTTAACATCTTTCAGTAGATGTTCTTTCTCTTCTTCTTTCATGTGGTTGTCCACCTGTGCCAAATATGTTCCAGTTTCTGCAGCAAAATCTGCAATCATAAGACAATTATCAAAATAAAAAATATAATGCCTTTGTGCCTCTTCTTCCTCTGTTAACTTTTCAGTATGTTGCTTTGATCTTTCCTTTAACTCCTCTATCAGCACATTATTATGCTGATTCAAACTCAAAGAATTCTTGAGACTATCAGCAAGTGTCTTTTCCACACCATCTGTTTTAATGATGCCTCTCTGCACTTGTTCACTGTAGTGAACTGTTTCTTTTCTAGTCTCATTGTCATAATCTGCTTCAAAACTTTCATCTTCTGGAAGGTATTCTTCCATGTTTTTGATAGCTTTAAAAGATTGCCAATCTTCTTCCAAACCTGCAACCATACACAAATTATCAGTTTTAAAAACACAAGACCTTATGGTCTCATTTGATGATTCAACTATCAAGTCTTTTGGCTACTCTGAATCATTCATATGATTCAACTCCTCTGTCTCTTCATTACTTTCAAAAAGTAATGCTCCATGTTCTGGTTCACATACCAAAACTTCAACACCTTCTCCAACATTTTCCTTTTGCTATAGCTCAACTCCTTTGAGCTTCTCTGTCTTCAATTTGACATCTATAGTTTGTTTAGTCTCCCTTAACTCCGTTATTAACTGCATATTTTCTTGTTGATTCCTATTCTCTTGTAGCCACTACCACTTCACTTTCTTTCTCATGACATAACCATATTTCTGGTCCTTCTCATTTCTCTACAACATCTCCATCAATACTTCAAGTTGAACTACTATCTCAGCCATTTCTTTATCATATTTTTTGTCACTCATTCTCATTCCATTTTCCTTGGAATATTTCTTGTTTTTTCCTCTGCTGTGATCTCTTTCAGAACCTCTGCTATGACTGTCACTATTCATCATCCTTTCCATCTCTATGAGTTCCTCACTCACTTCACTATGAGTTGTGCAAGCCTCTATAACAACAAGTCTTCCCTGCTACCCCTTACCTCATCAATCTCTCCTTTTGACTTGGTCTTTTGGCAATCACTTGGTTCTCTGTCTTTGGAACCTCCTTGAGCATTTCCCTCTACTCCTTCTAGGCTTCAACTCATCTGCACTTTAAGAACACAACTGTCCTTTTCTTTCAATCTTTAGCTGGAACATTTAGGTTTCGACCACCTCTTCTTTCACCTACAAACTCTTACCAGTTTCCTTCATTCCCTAGCAATTTTACCCACACCCTCTGTGGAATTTCCCTTATGATATTCTTGTGAGTTGCAACAATACCTCTGCAGTAACAATTCCCCTTCTTGCTACATATGCCTCACTAATCTTCTCTCCTCTGAGCTCAGTCTGTTAACATTTCTCTTGTTCTTTCCTTTGGAACCAATTGAGCACTCCTTGCTCTAGGTTGTTGCAATCTTCTTACCTTCTTATGATGCTACTTATGCATCAATATAAAGACCACAAACTCTCCAATCTTAAAATCAAATTAAAATAAAAACACATCATCTCAGCTTCAAGATCTCTATCTGATCTTATCCCCCCATTCACCTGCACTTTGAATGGACTATTATTTTATACAAAATTCAGTTGTATATTCAGACTCTGCCACTCTTCAAGAACTTGCAAAAGTCCCTCTTACAGTTTAACTACTGTAATCCTGCTCCGAAATTTCACTCATTCAATTTCTGCTAATCATTAAACAAACTTTCACACCATCACCTATCTTCAGGATCTCACCACTCCTGCAAATCTGTTTCAGCAGAACTTCATACTTCAACTGCACAAATTTTCAATGTTCAACTACTGTCAATCAGATTTTAGAATTTGATCCTTTCTTTCAATCTCCCAGCTTTATCTTGGTGAAGCCCTAACTGTCAGCAACAATTACTCTTTCACAGAGTTTTCTTTCATTGTTTCGTTCTTGCTCTAAGTTTCTTCAAAAAAATTACCTATTCCTTTTGCATGCAAAGTCTTCTTTCTACTCGCAGGAAACCTTTCCCTGCTCTGATACCACTTGATGCAGGAAAAACTGCCTAAAGGCAATTTCCATGATTTTCATAATAACCTTATGTGAACCTGTGGGTTATGGCCCACCTATACAAATTAGAAGCATTTACATTGGTGGTTTTAACAAAAACCTGACCAATCACCAAACAACGCTTTAACACCTAATCCACCAACGAACACTAGTCCCACTCTGAATGCACAAGATCAGACCCCAAATAAAATAAACTCGCATCCATAAACTTCTCGGGTCCGCTCAGGCCCAAGTCCTATAGGCTTCAATCTCCACCATTGATCAAAGCCCAATTGATCCAACGGTCAGCAGTGATATCGCACGAGAATCTTGCACGACGTTTACCTGTCCTTACGAAGTCGATAAGGGTTATAAATCCTTAGTGTATAAATGTTCGGGTGCGTTCTGAGATTAACATCTGATCACTTTATGACCTGATATTTGTTGGATATACGAGGTCATGAGATCTACAGCCTGTGGGTCTTCAACTAGCACACAGATTACCAATCAACTTAACCCCGTAGTTGACTATGTTGTAAGTGTTTGAAAATGAGATTGATGGCTAGGATTCAGTGCAGGACCTTAGCCATGATCAAGACATTTGTACACTTCTAACCTCCGCAGTTACTAATCACCCAATTCCATCACCACTCACCATTCCACTGCTCAAGATTCCGCCTACTCTGAAATCCACTTAATCACAATTTCACTTCATCGTGGTTCCACTCTTCCGCCAAAATTGGCGCTTCCACTAAATTTATTTCTTACCTCCAGATTGACTTGTTACCAAGTTCAACTCTACCAAATCCTTTCTCTGCTTAGAAACAATGTGCTAAGACTTCTCTGGTTTCTTTACTGTGCCTTGTAACTATACCTTTGTTTCTTTAACACCACTTTGAACTGGAATACATAATACCCTCTGTATTATTTCCCTTCTTCCAGATTTTGTAATTCTTTCTTTACTTGACATGTACATACATCTATTAAATCCAAACTAGAATCACATGGATTCTACCCAGACGGTAAGTCTTTTGTCACTCAGAAAGACTTTCAAAAATTCAATTTGAATTCATTCATCATGGTTTATCACACAGAAACCATAAATTCACAATTCCATATCACTTAGTACATAAAAGGAATGACACACACAATCACAATGAATTCAATTTCCTCATTCATTAAACAAATATACAGATACAAATAAAAATCTATTTTACAATCTAGCTTCGCACTGATCTGACTTTACATGGTCTGTATCAGTGGCCATGTTAAGACAACAGACTCCTCATATTATTTAATATACGCATTCATTTTCATGTGTATCCATATACATATTCTCCTAAGTTGTCCTTTCCCAACTTATGATATTTTCCAAAACTTTTTAAGAAAAAACATTAAACTAGCAAATACTAGGTTAAGAGTTTCCCCCTCATAGTTTATGGTTGTATCATTTGGAATATATATATATCATATATAATATATATAGATATAGATATATATAGTACCCATGGATGGAATCTAACCTGCATATATTCCTTTCATCCTACTGTATCATGTTAGATTAGACCTTTAGATATCAGAGCTACAATCAATTATCATCTCAATCAATCAAAATTCTCTTTTTATCTTAATTTCAATTAATTTAACTTTTCCAATCATGACGTGGTTATAAAATAGACCAATTAGTGAACAAATCCATGATTTGGTGTTACAAGTTTGTAACTCAAAAATAATCTTGAGCCCACTGCATCCATTAGGTGTAGGAAATTCAAAATTTATATTGAATCTATTTTTTATATATCATGGGTCATTGCGTTCCCTTCCTAATACATTTCCATATTCTTGAAAATGACTCTAAGCTTTCTCACTTTATACCTACTCAATTTTGGTGTAAAGTCGGTAACTTTCTGAATATCAACAACATTATTTTGAAGTGCTTCCATGTTTATTTGGTGTCTTGGAGTAGCCAAGATACTATTATCATGTTACTTTCAACATAAAAGTCTCAATTATGATGCTTACTTCACTATTTCTGACACTAATCTTCTTTCATCACAAGCTATTATAAAAGTTTTATCACAACTTACCTCCATTTTGTTGGTCCTTAAACAATAATTTTATCCAACAACTCTACTATAGTTCTCAATTACTTGACTTTTCATTTTTTTTAAGAAAACTTATCATTCATGCTTTGTGCCCAAATCCTTGACTCATTTGTTAGAAAAATAAATATTACAAAGAAATGGTACACATAAAATATTGCAGAAACAAAAACACATAAAACACATAAAATAGGAGAGACACAGATATACATGGTTCACCCGATTTGGGCTATGTCCATGGAGAATCAGGCAGTCCTTCCTTTATATTATTATACAACCTACAACAAACCCGTTGTAATTTCCTCATCACTCTGACATAGTATCCTCTATCTTTCTTGCTCAGAATAAACATATACACATCCGCAATACAATTCCCTCATATATAGCGATGGGTTACCTTTGAGGGAAAAAAATGCTAAGTTAAACATAACTTCTACCATTAGATCTCTGGCTAATGAACGACTCAGATTAACTATGAAATTACAATATTTTACAAGGCAATTTTACATCTATTTTTAGCTTCGGGGTCACTGCAACCCCTTGCGTGGAGGAGTGTACAGTCTTCCTAGAGTATACATCCAATTGAAAGAAAGACCTCTGAATCAAGAAGATAACTAGGCTCCACACCCAATAATCACCCACTTGGAGACTGATTTTAGCAACTCCACCATTGCTTCATTTGCTAGTCAATGACTCCACTTTGGACCTAATTGTTTCCCATCTTCATCATCACACTTGAAGAGCAATTGAAACTGAGAAAAATCTTAGTTTCTCCCTGGTTACAACTTTTGTTAACATATTTGCAAGATTCTGGCTAGTGCGTCCAAAATCGCTTTGAACATAATCATGAAAATGTTTCCTATCAGGTATAGCATGGAATGAAGCCCCTGAATATACCACCCAAGCATCAATAATATTTTCTAATGAAAGAGTCAAAGCATTTTGCAACTCATCACCTGTCACATTCACTTCATGATTGTTTTCTTACTGTGCGTCTGCTTATTTTCCCTTCCAAGACTTACAGTATTTCTTTAGGTGTCCTATCTTCCCACATTTTCAGCACACTATCCCCGATCTGGACTTGGATCTATCTTTCCTTAACTTACTGCAATATCATAGGCTCTTTCCTCTTTCCATTTTTCTTCCCCTATTCTGTGCAGTTAAAACATTACCTAATGTCTCACCAGAGCTTTTCCATCGCATTTCTTCTCTAAGGATGGCACCGACAACATCATCAAACTTAAAAGTACTAGATCTAGAGACAAAGTTACTGATGGCCATAACTAAACCATTCCGTTCCTTTGGCAATGAGCATAGAAATCATAGAGCCTTAACTTCATCATCAAATTTTACCCCTACAAAACTTAACTGACTAGTAATCGTATTAAATTCATTTAAATGACAAGCAATAGATTCACCTTCTAACATCTTCATATTAAATAAATGCTTCATAAGAAATACCTTGTTTGAGGTTGAGGGTTTTTCATATAGTTTGGCCAATGTCGTCATTAAACCTTCGGTTATTGTTTCCTTTGAAATATTAAAGGCTACCGACATCACAAGGCACAACCGTATTTTCCAAGTGCCTTTGTGTTAAGAATTTCCCATTCTATGTCTTTCAGAATCATTAGCTTCTTTGTTTTTCTGCTCAATGATAGGTACAGATCTTTCTAATACAAATAATCTTCCATCTGCATCTTCAATGGCTGATAGTTTTGGTTGTTAAAATTTTCAACCCTAAACCTACCATCATCTGCCATTTCTCCCACTCTAACTAGGAACCCTTCTCTCCTGCAAGTTTATCAGCCAAATAGACCTTTGACTCTAATACCAGTTGTAATAAAATTATATATTACAGAGCAATGGTACACATAAAACATTTTGGAAACATAAACATAGAAAACAAATAAAACAAGAGAGACACAAATATACGTGGTTGACCCAATTTGGGCTATGTCCACAGAGAAATGTCCAATCCTTCCTTTATATTATCCAACAAAATGAAGAGATACAACCTACAGTAGATATGTTGTAATTTCCTCTTTGCTCTCATAGAGTCTCGTCTCTCTTTCTCACTTAGAATACACATATATAGTCATAATACAATTCCCTCATATATAAGGAGGGGTTACCTTCTAGGGTAAAAAACCCCAAATTAAACATAACTTCTACCATCAAATCATCTGCTTAATGAATGACTCAGATTGACTATGAAATTACAATATTTTACAAGGAAATTTGACATCTATTTTTAGCTTTAGGGGCGTTGCCCTTGAATCCCTATCGGGGGCCCGCTAGCCCCTAGACCCCCCAGCCGGGGAGGGATTCCCTCGCCCTCCCCCCCCAATACTCTCGTGGGGGGGACAAGTCCACCCTGCACCCCTTGCATGGAGTGATGTATAGTATAATTGGGGTATACATCCAGCTAAGACAAATACCTTTGAATCATTGAAGATAATCAGGCTCCACACCCAACATCATTCTTGTGTAACTTTTTTGAGAAGCATTCCCCATCATTCAATTCAAATACACTAAAGTTCCAATTATCAAAAAATAATTCTTGTGATTTATTTCACTTGAAGAGGGTTGAAAGATTCCTCTTTCAAAACGTAACAGTTGTATTATGCCAAGATATCTCACCACACACACAAAACCTTACAATTTTTAAAACTTATTAAAATGGTATTAGGTTATATAAAATCCTCCATGTTGATGGTTTGTAATAGTTATTCTATTGTTGTAACCACTCTTTATGTGGCTCCCTTCATTGATCTGGAATTTATCCAGGACAAAGAATTAAAGGTATTACAGACTCATGTGCATGGATGTGCCTTTGTTACTTATGCAACGAATAGATAAGATTGCTAGAATACATAAACACTGAGGCAATCAGAGAAAACATAACAATCAAACATGTAAACAAAACAAGTTTAATAAGGAGTTCACCCAATGCTTCTGGGCTACGTCTCCTGGTCCAGCCTTTCAGTGGTGGCCTCTCTATTATGTTTTCAAGTAGAGTTTTTACAACATTGAGCTTGATTTGAGACTCACTAAACATAATGAAGTCAGTAGCAATGGAGTGCATAGACTCTCCTTACTGAAACTTGACCTCTGAGGTCCATAGTAGTATGACAGGCTTATGCCCAGAAGTTTGCTTGAACCTATCAAGCCTTCAATGGAGTACACAGACTCTCTGACTCTCTCTGGCTCTGTTTGGATCGATGTTGCCTTCAAGTCAACTCAGCTTCTACTCTTTGTTCTCTGTTATTAGATTCCTGCATCTAGCTAACTCTTGTCTGCCTCCCTATGTGTTTTTTCTGCTTTTGTCAGGTCACAACTTTAAAGCCAGTTTTGATCCAGGTGGATATTGGTGGCCACCCACCTATCCCATTTGGACCCCCACAACTGTCTCTTTCAATTTTTTAGTTTCCTTAATTATAGCACAGTTTACTATTTTTAGCAATTTTTTGGGTCCTAAACTTCTGGAACCGTTTTGAGGCCCTAAACGATGTTTTTTTGGAAATCTACCGCCAACAATTTTTCTATCAAAAAATCATCTTTTCCATCGTAGTCCTCAAAGAGATCTTTCTAACGGGCTATCATGCACATCAAACGGAGATAATATGACCAATTCATGACCCCAGAAAGTTGGCTGTCCAACTCACCCCAAAACGGGGCCCACATTTTGGCGTTTCATCTTCTAGGGTTAGGTTTTGGGATGTGAAGGGTTTTACATTATTTCTCAATAATAAATAGGCCTTCGAGCCTCATTGTAACATAGTTCAGAACAGTTCAGAGGCATGTAGCGACCACATCTCTTCTCAAAGATAAGCTACCATCGCCCTAGCTGATTTATTTCTATTTCTGGTTGTAAGCATATTTGAGTATTTTCCATTAATGAAATGAAGTATTATTTCTGCTGCATCTTTGGGTAATGCCTCGCAAAGGAGGTGGCCACCTGTTTCCTAATGAACTAGGTGTCAAATTCCTTAAATCATTTTTGAATGGAAGTTAATTATGTTTGCTTCAAGATCGCTCGCGAATCATGAATCATTTTCCAACTCATCATCCACATTGGACTTCAAATCCCCCGTCATCTTGCTTTTTGACCTGTCGAATCTAGTCAGTCAACGGGACGTATCTTCTCCATTGATCTAGGCCGTCTAGATCCTACAGTTGTCCTTCATATTAGGCGGACAAGTCGCACAATGTTTACCTGTCCGATGTGGGCAGTTTTCTCTCTCATCCGTTGGACGCATGTCGCTCGATGTGTGGCATCGAGCAGGACTCAGCCAAAACTGCTTACTGCCTCGAGGCCTTCCGATATCCTGCCAGTTTGTGGGATCCCACTCTACAGAACCAAATGCGTTACTTTTCCGAATTTTATAGTGATTTTGGGTCCGGGCGCTTTGGGACTTTCCTTCACTGAGGGGGATGCCCTGCAATATGTGATTAGCGCTTCAGAAACCACCCCTGTTTCTTGATTTGGCCTCTGGTTTTGCTAGTTTGTGCTAGTGCACGTTACCATGGGCCAACGGTCTGTGCGCTTAACCGAGGATCCTCATTGCTCCACTCTAGCCACAACTGCAACTATTATAACGATTCTTTCTGATAGCTTTGATTTTTCTAGGACTTGAATCTTTTAGCATAATTTGAAACAGTCATGAAAACTTAGAGAGTGTTCTAGGATCCAATTTGGATCACGACCTTCCCACTGAAAAAGCTTTTGGACCACCAAAAGTTGGTTTTCTTTTAAGCATCAATCAAGTGAGGGTATTGCTTCCTCGCTTGCTCAATTTCTATCCATTTCGCACTGCTTGGTTTTGAACATTTGAGTCCAATTCTGAGGTATTCAACGTCCCCTTTGCGCATAGTTCTTACCTTCCTGTCCAGAATTTTATCTTCCTACAATTCATTAAGATATTCAGGAAAAAAATCATTAATAGAAGGAAATTAACTCTAATGTTCGGGATCTTTGATTAATGAAGGTTCAAATAGTCTCAAGTGTCTACATTAACGACTGAGTAGATGTGCATGTAAGTTGGTAGATCAACGCAAAAATCATTCTCACCAATTTTCTCAAGTATCTTGAAAGGTCCATACCTTATTGGCTTTAGCTTCTTACCTTCACCTTGCATTTTTTCTTTGTTGATATACAACCAGACTTGATCACCAACTTGGAAACTATGCTCCATCCGATGCTTGTCATGCCTTGCCTTGTACTTGGCTTGGCTCTTTTCCAGCTGTTCCTATACTGCCTGATGAATCTCTTGGATTTATTCAATGAACTTGGTTTCCTTGTCCACATCATTGTGTCCATCAACTGCTATGTCTTTACCAAAGACAAAATCCAAGGGAAATGTTGGTGTGAAACCAAAACAGGTCTCAAAGGAGATCTCCATGTAGAAGAATGTTTAGCTCGGTTGTAAGCATGCTGCACATAACATAAATGTTCATCCAAAAGTTTGGGATGCTTGCTCTAAGCAACTAGATCACTATCCTATTGACCACCTCAGTTTGGCCATCTGTTTGCAGATGAAAAGTTGTGCTCTTCTTCAGCCTGGTGTCCATCAATTCCCACAAACTTGACCAAAATTTCCCAACAAATCGGGTATCTCGATCAGATATTACGAAAGTGGGTAATCCAAAATGGACCCATAAATGCTGGAAGAACAACTTTGTAGTTTGTTCAACTGTAAATGTTTGTTAAAAGGTATTAAAATACACATTTTGCTGAAACTATCCACAACAACATATAAATAGTCATGACCATTCCTAGATTTAGGCAGTGCTCCAACAAAGTCCATGGAAACACTTTCCCAAGGATGAGAAGGAACTGGTAGTGGAGTGTACAAGCCTATTTTTCTATTGATGGGCTTGCTTTTAGCACACATGGTACACCCTCTTACATATCTAGAAACCGTCTCATTCATTTTTGGCCAATAACAAAATCTTTGCAGTTGTGCAACGATTTTACTTACACCAAAGTGACTTGATATTAGAGAAGTGTGTGGTTCTTGAATTATATTTACTCTTTCAGTTTGTGGAATGCATAGCTTACCAAAATGATATAAGATTTGGTCCTTAACATGATAATCCAATTATTCTACTCATTTTCCTTGACTTAAAGTTGCATATACAACTTTAAAATCTATATCCTGATCATATTGTTTAATGTAGCTCTCACGCAATGCTGAATTATGCTTAAGTATAGTAGATGCATTTATAATTGGTCTGGACAACATATTTGCAACTTTATTGTGTATGCCCTTTTTATATCCGATGACTAAATGAAACTGTTGTAGAAAACCCATCCATGTATAGTGCCTTGATTACTGCAACTTAGTTTGGGAGTGTAGATATTGAAGTGGTTGATGATCAATATGTATAATTGTCTCTTTGCCCATTAAGTAATGTTTCCACTTTTTCACACTTTGTACTAATGCATACAATTCTTTATCATATGTGGGATAGTTAACTACTGCAGAATTAAATGTCTCAGAATGATAACATATGGGTTTACTGTGCTACATCAACACTGCTCCCATGGTATAGTCATTGGCATCTATTTCAATCTCAAATGGTATTTGAATATCGGGCAGTGCTAGTACTGGTGTTGTACTAATCTTTTCTTTCAAGGTGTCGAAGGCTTTCTGTTGTTTTCCTCCCCAATGAAACACCTTGTTCAATCTCGTTAAAGCATGTAAGGAAGCTGCAATTAAGGAAAAGTTAGAAATAAACTTTCTCCAATATTGTGCTACTCCTAAGAAGCTTCTAACTTCTGTAGTAGATTTGGGTTTAGGCCAGTTTACAATG
>APFE031677373.1:130874-150067 GCA_000404065.3 Pinus taeda | reverse complement strand
TGAAATATTTTTGGCTGCTTTTTGTTTTTTCTCTGCTTGTACCTGCAAAACTGAAAGAGATTGAATTGCAATTAACTAAAATCTATCTTGCTAAAATGAAAATGCGGAATTGAAATGAAAGCAGGAAAGGACTAATCTATCTTGCTGAAATGAAATTGCAGGAATGAAATGCTAGTCTACACTTGCAGAATTGAAATTGCGGAATTGATATGCTACACTGCACTTGCAGAATTGAAATGCTAGTCTACGCTTGCAGAATTAAAATGCTAGTCTAGGAAAGCAGGAAATGTCTAGTCTACTTTTGCGGAAATGAAATGGCAGAATGGAAATGAAATAAACTACTTGGCAGAAGGTTGTAGTAGAAAATAGAAGAAAAACAGCAATCACAAATACTTTGATGCTTCCCCGGCAACGGCGCCAAAACGAATGGTGGGCTCCAGTATTGCAGGAATAATGTTGCAATTCCTAGGACTCCCTTCTTTACTCTTATCAACACGGTAGTTCGTAACAAACTTGGAAGCGACGATGCTGTATGCACAAGTACTAGCTCTTGCCGTAGTTGTCACTTGGTTAGCTGGCACAAGTCTGCTAGGAGCTTAAGCCAACTTCTATGAGCTCTGAGAAGAAGCCTTTTAACTGATGGATGAAAGCTAACTCAAAGGAAGCTAATGTACTTGCAGAAAGAAACTGAAAAGCTGAAAGGAAATGCAAACCCTAGCAAACCCTAATTTTACCAGCTAGCCCTACTGATGCAAGAAAGAGGACGCAAGCTACTGAAAGAGATGCCATTGACTTCTAGGAAGGTAAAATACATGTGTCTAAGCTACTACTATCTAAAGAAAACATCTTTTTGTATTTTTGAATAAGTTGTTGGAATTATCATGCATGTGCTTTCACTGTTTTTGACTGTGCAGAGGTGGATTGGTGAGAGAAAATTCTTGTAGGAAGTTTGGAAGGTTCAAAGAGGGCCTAAGGGGTCCCTAACACCCTTCCAAAGAGTTCCTTATAGTTTGGATATCAAGAAACCGCTTTTGTGAGCTTCTACAGGAAGTCTGCAGGGGTTCTACAGGATGTTCTGGAATTTCTATAGGATGTCTGTAATTTTATACATGATGCTGAAAAATGGGATTTTGGAGGATGGATGGAGGAAGAAAGATGAAGGAGTGGGTATGGAGGTGAGATAAGGGTGTAAGGAGGTCCAAGGCTCAGTGGATGGAGTTGAAGAGTGGTGAGGATGGTTGGATTTGTTCAAGGAGGAATGGAGCAATGTTGCACAAAAATATGGGAATTAGGGCAAAGTGAGCAAATGGCAAACGTGAGGCAAGAATCCGGGTTGGAGGATGGAGTAGATGGGATTGATGGAGTATGGACAGATGAAGAAGTACTATAGGTGCTCTGCAAGTTATTTTTCAAATTGGACAAATGAAGACTTGGAAAATCAAGGACCTAATTAGTTTGACCTAATCTAACCTAGATAACAGCAACAAAAATGAACAAAAGTCTATTTGCAACAAAATCATGTGAAGTAACTATGCGACTAAGCAAACATAAACTTAAGGATGAAACCTCAACTGATATCAACTTCGGAAAATGAAAATCTAACACTAATAATTGCATGACGAAGCAAAGACAATGTTTTTGTTGGCAACAAGGTCACCTTTGTCCCAGCTTATGATCCCACTGAGGGAGAGGTGAGATCAGAGGTGCTTGATGGCCTTTTTATGAAGATCTTCCCTGTTATTAACCTATCAACTCAATCTGAACATGAAAAACTTTTCTAGTCATCAACCATGATCTATGTAACTAAGCAAGAGTCTAATCTACTTAACAAAAATTATTTTGCAAAGACACGAAAACGAATACCAATACACAAAGGAAGCCTTGGCACTTGGGTTGGGCCCAACCCAAGAGATGCAGGCTCCTAAGAAAAATCAGAACTGATGCCAAATGAATCTGATTCCCATTACTCAGAAATAACCATGTTCAGAAGAAAGATATACAACAACAACTACAAAATGAGCTGAGAAAATAACAACAATCTAGTGCAAAATAAAAATAGTCCAAAAAGTAACCTACGAAGGTTGGAAGCCTTCCTATTTATGCCTACGAGGGTCTCCAACAACCCTCCTTAACTTAAGGGGCTCGGCTGCTCCAACTGCCAGTGATTAGCCACTTTGTACAAGACTGCTCGGCTTCCCTTGGGAATCCTTTTTAGTGGCCTGTAAACTTCGACCCGAGGGTGGAGATTTCAAGAAAGGGGCCATTTAATGCAAGGGACACCCTTCCTACAAATCCTCACCCTTGTTGCTTCATGCTTGGTTATCATTTGGCTCATAATTGCTTAGCCTTGGTCCAAAATTTATCCAAAAATCTGCATTAACAACGTGATAGCCTTATTGGTCAAGTGACTATCCTCATTCATTCAACTAACATAAATATAGTAAAAAGACATGCATAAAATATGAAAAATGGTGGATTGACGAAGAACAACTAGGAAAAATGAGCCCAATAAGTTACCCAATTCCGGGGCTCATCACAGACTGGGCTGGAGATCTATATTAGAGAAGATCTACAACGGGTATGCATTTAACCTATTTGGAGGCACAGTCAGTTGGATGAGTAAGAAATAATCTATAGTGGCACTATCAACTACAGAGGTAGAATACATGGCAGCCACTCATGTAAGCAAGGAATCAGTTTGGTTGTAGAGATTGTGTTCAAGTATGGGGTTAGTACATGGAGCTATAAACATAGACTGTGAGAGCCAAAGTGCAATTATGTTGGCAAAGAACCATGCTTACCATTCAAAGACAAAGCACATTGATGTTCAGTATCACTTTGTGAGGGATATGATAGAAGACAAAAAAGGTGTTTCTGGTAAAGGTGGACACTTTGAAGAATACTGCAAATGCATTGAAAAAATCTATGCGCTCTGAGAAGTTCTCTTGGTGTAGAGAAACAATGGGCATTGCAGGGTTGGATAAATGACTAAGCTCTCTTGTGGCCCCCTGTGGAAAGAAAACAACAAGTGGGAGAATGTTGGGTTCTGTTATTCTTTATACAACTAGCCCACGTAGTGAATCGAGGGCTTAGATCCGCCCCCCTTGTTTGAGGGGTTAGAGGGGGGTAGGTAGCCCACCTCTATGGGGTCCGAGGCAACACCCTAGGAATTTTTTTTTTGGACCCTATATTAGGTTGGGCGGACCTACCTATGGTTTTGTGCATGATTTTCGCACATGGTTTTGGACGCGATGGTTTTCGGTCCATGGTATTGGATGCTTCAGCATGTATAAATATGTATTGTAACATTGAAAGGAACATAATGAAAAATCAAGCTGGTAGTCTTGGTTTTTGGATCCAGGAGAAAATCTCTGTGTATATGTGCTTTATGTGTTATGCTCTCGCATTGTTTATTTTTCGTGTTTTAGAGTTCGTATGTAGTAATTTCTGTACGAGGTTAAAAACTACACCAGAAACTATCAGAAGCTTGTATTGCTCACAATTCATTGATGCTTGATAGCTTAACAACTGAATACTCAAAATGGAAAGTGTTTTTTGCTGGACAACCACTTATAATTTATAGGGCATTTGAATTTGAATCTGATCGTTCCCCCCAAAATTGGTCCATTAATGCCAGATTGGCAACATATTTTCAAGGATCCGAGCCATAAATTTTGTCTTAAATCTCAGTTGGCTACTCCATTTGGCCTTACTTCTACCATATTTTCATGAACAGTGACTTTAACAGTCAGTTTCTGGCCAACCTACACAATTTCTCCGAGGGTAGCGTAGCTCCCTCCACGCTTGTGCGGAGCTAGTGACACGTCCTTTCTTCACACCATCTTCCAATTGCGCAGCTCCCTAACCCAGGCAATGTAGTTTATAGTCCCGCTCCTCCTTTCAGGTGCCTGGAGTGCTAAGATCATGCTACTTTCATTTAGTCACATGGTTGGACCACTAGTGTATGGCTTCAAGCGATTTCCATTCACCTTTCCTGGGAAGGGTTCTCCATTTAATTTGACTAGATATACCACTCCTCTCTCGGTAATATCCTTAATAACATAAGGCCCTAACCAATGCATCTTGGATTTCCCTGGAAATTTATCAAACTTATTATCATATAACAAAACCAGGTCATTTACCTTAAATGTGCGCAGCTTGATGTGTCGATCATGCCATGACTTTTCGCGTTGCTTTTGGACCTGTTGGTGAAAATAGCCAAAAATATTTCTTCTTCGAGCTCATCTAGCGGTGAAAGCCTCTCCTCTAAGGGTCTGCGGCCCGTCATACCTATGAGCATTGATATGTGTATACTAGGCATGATGTATTCCATAGGCATTACCGCTTCCACACCATAAACAAGCCTAAAAGGGGTTTGTCCAGTCAACTTCTTGCATGTCGTTAGATAAGCCCACAGTACTGCAGGTATGCGTAGATCCTGGTCACTTTGATGAGCATTGGAAACCTTGGTCAGCGTGTTTTCAAGCACTTTGTTGAACACCTCCACTCTCTCCTTAGCCCATGGGTGATAGGGTGTGCTCTTCTGGTGGTATACCTGAAATTCCTCCGTCAGTGCATTGATCGTCTCATTTAGGAAGTGCATACCATGATCACTCATCAAGATCTTCAGAGAGCCAAATCACGTTAGAACATGCTCAAATAGGAACTTCACGGTAGTCGCGCCCATGCAATCCTTCACTGGCTGCGCTTCTACCCAATGAGTCAAATACTCCGTCGCAGTGATAATGTACCTTGCTCATGTCTTTCCTTGTGGCTGAATGGGTCCTAAAAAATCTATTTCCCACTTCTCGAAGGGTTGCAACATAATTTGTTGATTCAAAGGCATTTCATCTCTCTGTGATGGCCTTCTCGTTCTTTGACATATATTAGATGCCTTGCAATATGCTTTTGAATCTTGATGAAGGTTTCACCACCACAACCCTACGCATAAAATCTTCTGTGCGGTTGCTTTTCCTGCATAATTTCCTCCCGTGGTGCATCCATGAGCATCCATGAGGATGTTGCTTCTTTAGAACTCAGGTACATACCGTCGCAATATCTCATCAACCCCCATTTTGTACAAATGCCCAACAATGACATAGAAATCTGCCGCGTGCACCACTAATTCCTTCTTTTGCTGGAAAATGTATCTTTCCAGTGCAGTTCTTGTTGTTAGGAAGTGTATTATATCCTCAAAATGACCATTCACGACACGCACTGTAAATAGCTGCGTGTCAGGGAATCCTTCTTCCAAGTTAGTAGGTTCCTCCCTTGTTTCAACGTGCGACAACTGGTCGAGTCCCGCATTTAATCGTCCAGGCTTCACAACAACTTCAAAGTTGTACTCTTGGAATAATAAGAGCCATTTGCAGATTCTCCCCCGCAACACAGGCTTATTTACGAGGTACATTAGCGCGTAGTTATCTGTATACATCTAAAATGGTCTCCCAGCAAGTAGTGCCTATACTTTTGGAGCACATACACCATAGCTAGCCCCTCACACTCAGTGGTGGAATAGTTCTTCTTTGCTTTGGATAATCTGTGGCTTGTGAATGTGATAGGATGGTCCAATCCTTCTCCACCAGCCTATGTCAGTAGTGCTCCAAGCGCTATACAAGATACGTCGACATGTATGTGAAATTATTTCTTCTAGTCTAGGAATACTAGAATCAGTGCGGTAACCATCTTTTCTTTCAATATATCCAAGCTTTTATTACAGTCACCATTCCAACAGAACGTGACATCCTTATTCAAAAATTTCTTTATAGGCATGGTGATCTAGGCGTAGCCTTTGATAATATAATATCCCATATGTCCCAGAGTAGTGTGAAGCTATTTCACACTCCTCGGCGCTTCCAAGTTTAGTATCACCGCGATCTTTATGGGGTCTACCATTAGTCCCTGTCTGCAAACTAAATGGCCCAATAGGTTTCCAAAAGGAATGAAAAGTAGACACTTCTTGAGATTTTGTGCGATCTAGTACCTTCGACAGGTATCCAACATCACATACAAGCTTGCTACATGGCGCTTAACCAACCCAAATATAGTCCAGTCATCAAAATATACCTCCAGGAACTTATGAATAAATTCCTTGAATGTCGCAACAAGCACGCACGAGAAGATCACATGCACATTCTTCAATCCAAACGACATTAGAGTGTACTGAAAACAACCCCACTAAGTTGCGAAGATTGTTTTGCTCCTATCCTCTAGTGTGATTTTGATTTTGTGGTACCCAAAGAACCCATCAGTGAAGAAATATGCTTCTTGACTGCCTACATTGTCCAACACTTCATCAGTGAATGGAGTCGGGAAAGGATCATAAGCAGAAGCATCATTCAGTTTTCTAAGATCCACGCATGTCCTTATCTCATCCTTCTGCTTCTTCTCTTGCACCACCATTGGGCTTACCAAATTAGATTCTTCCACAAGCTCAATGATGCCTACTACGAGCATCTTGTCTAGCTCTAAGTGGAACTTCTCCTTATATTTCAGATTGAGACAGTAAGGCCTTTGCTTAACATGCTTCGCGTTGGGCTTTAACTTGATCTTCATTATTCCTAAGTCCTCTATTATCCGTTTTAGATCCGTAAACTTGGTAGGGAATAAATCCTAGTATTCGTAGAGCAATTTAGCGACCTTATCCATCATCGCATTGTCCCAGTGGTCTCCAATCTTCACTAATTTAGGTTCTGCCTCCGTACCAATGTTCACTTATTTCATTTTCAATGTCGCAGTTATATCAGGGTTCTCAATCTATGGTCCTTGAGCCTCGTGGTGACCTTCTGTTTATGGAATGTTAATTTTCCATGGATCTGCATCCTCTTCTTCAGCAGTTACATTATAAAATTCCAGCGCATGACTCAGCTGAGTAGCCCATTCAGGCAAAATCAAGTTGAAAGGATCCTGCGATATCCTAAAGATTGATACTTCCACCTCTTGTAGTGCTTCATCAATACTATCAAACTCGTCCTCAAAACTGAATGTCATCATGAATCCTTCATGCAGGATATCCCATTCCCTTGTCCCATGGCAAAGCTCTATTTCTATATACCAATTCATTGGGACAACATCGAGGGTATGACAAAACAAGTGCACCACTCAGGTTGGGGCTTTTCTCCATAAGCACGGGTCCATTTGGCCAGATGTGCATGTGGATCATTTTGCCCATCATACTTGTTTTTCAGTCATATCTTAGGCTTCCCAATTCGTGTTCTCATCATCCTCCTATGTTCGCGCCAATAATCAAAGTTTCCCTTGTGCGTACCCCACCATCTTACGAGTGTAGCGTAAAGTGCCCAGTCCAATGCCTAGAAGCAATGCTGTTCTAGTACCTCCCTTTCAAATGCATCCAAAAGGATATCTACCTCATTCAGATGATCATAAGTAGGCAGATTTATTACCTCTGATGACACATAGTGCAATGACCGGTCATCATGTTACAATTCAGCGTAGTTACTTCATGTAACCAATTCTACCAGCGTTCTATTTCTTCTTCGGAGTCCAAAGTGTAGGAACTCTTGCGATCCCATGTAATCTATCCATCTGTGGTGGGATTCACCCTATTGCATTGTTGGGCCTAACCTAGGTTCAGAGTTAATTAGCCAAACAAATCCCTATACTACTGGCCCTTTCGGCAATGGTCCGCGGAGTGCAGACTAAGGTCTCACTTGAAGTAGTATGGGGGGGTACTAGAACTAGGTTTATGCACCCTTGAGATGTTTGAGAGGTTGATTGAGTCCAACTATTAGTCCTTGCGCACACTTCCCTAGCCTTCGCATATCCCTAACTAGGGGTTGTGGGGCTGCCATGCTACTGGAGCAGCGCTTTGCACTATTTCCTTAAGTCATACCCAAGATCTTACTTATATTCTTACACCAGTTAGTTATCTTCATGTAAATGGATGCCTTATGTTATATTTATTTATACAACACATTCATATGAGTTCACGCAACAAATAAATAGTAAACTTGCAATTCATACCCAATAATACATAAAATAGGAAAATATACACATAAATAAGGTATAACTTATCTTTTACTAATTCTTCCCATGGTTATAGACTCAATCTTCCCTACACACTCAGCTGCGGACTACTAGGCCTCTACACACTTAGCTGTAGAGCCTTCTCCTACTTTACGACCCAAAGAAACACTTTACGCTTCGACTCAATCACTTCCTTAGACTCATCATGCTTCTATTTATTAACTTAACTATTTTCTACACTTAGAGCCTCACTTTATTTATACAATCCCATGGTCCGCAGACCATGGGTAGATCTTTCAATCCGATATTACATTACAAAACAAAGGGTGGAAAACCCTATGAATCTATTATGACTTCGCGCTCAGCGCCCACAAATAGCGGAGTCTTTACAATGGACTTGGTAAAAACTTGGGCTATAAGCCCCAAAACATGCCTTGGGGGGATTCCACACCCAACAGGCCCCCAACCCAAACATCATGACTCGCCCTTGAGTCAATTTGTTGGTGCGAAGATCTTCTCGCGGAGTCCTCCCAACTCTGCTCGAATCGTTGCAATGTCGACAATGCACTGAGTGGCTGCCTGCTGAATCTCCTGTACTTGTTGTTCTGAGACCGAGGTGTCAAAACTGCTTCCCTACATGTGTTCCTATGTCCCCTACATTTGTGCGAGATTGCCTTCAATTGTTGCTGTAATGGTGAAGGCCTCGTCAATCCAAGGCAAAACATGTGCCTTCAGAATTGCTTCTCGGTGTCATGTGGTGTCCACTTTCTCTTTCAGCACGTTGGATTATTGCATTCATGCAAGCCTCTAAGTGAGGGCCACCATCTACACGGTCCCTTTGATGCTATCATACCGTTGTTGGAGCTCATGCACCTCTTTCTCTAAGCGTTGGATGTTAGGGTCCTCGTGCAGATTAGTGAGGACCTCAAATGACTCCTCCAACATTCTGGTGTAGGCCCTTATTGCACTGCTGATCTCTTCCATCCCCGATGTAATAGCGCTGGCGGGCCATTCTCTTACCTCTGGAGGGGTGGACGGCTATGCCTTCAACCACAACTTTGCTATCTAAAGGTTCAGCTATAGCTGAACCTTGGTCATTTCTTCTCGTGCCTCATGCACCCCTGCTGCTAGTATGCAGATGCATGCCTTTGCTGGTGCATCTGTTGGGATGGCTAAATTAGGGACCATTTGATAGGATTCTTCCAGTACTTGTACTATCTGCCTATTCTATGACACCACTTCATCACACTGCAAGCTCAACTATTCCATGTTGATCTTTTTCTCACTCAGCACTTGTAGCGCGTGACTTTCCCTAGCCTGCAGTTATGAAGTAATCCTGTCTTACAAAACATACAACGTTTCTCGTGGGAGTGCAGCCATGTTGATTTCGATACCTTTTAGTGTGCTAATCGTATGCCTATTGGCCTCATTTTTTGTAACTAGTGCCCCTTCTGGAAACACTAATATGTTTGTTTTCCGAGCACGCAACATTTTCTCTCCTGAAGTTTTCCCTGCTACGAGGTTGGTTGAAAGGGTACCAGACTGAGGAGCTCGCACCTACAACTCCTGAAGCTGTACTCTGAGGGCCCCCACCACAATCTGATTCTCTTGCGCGAAGTTCTAGAGGGCCTCTGATATGACATCGCGCACCGTCTCACAGATGTCATGCAGATCACCCTTAGTAAGGGTGATTAGGTCGATATAGAACTTTGATGCCTTGACCTTCTTACACAGCCTCGCCCACTCACTCGGGCACTAAGGCTTCAGTTGTGTTGATGCGGTTTGTGGGTCTGTGCCACCCTCCTCTTCCTCCTGGAAATGGAACCATTTGTTGGCTTATTGGGGCCTAACCTAGGTTCAGAGTTAATTAGCCAAACAAATCCCTGTACTATAGGCCCTTTCTGCAATAGTCTGTGGAGCGGGGACTGAGGTCTCACCCAAAGTAGTATGGGGGGGTGTTGGAACCAGGTTTCTGCACCCTTGAGATGTCTGAGAGGTTGATTCAGTCTGACTGTTAGTCCCTACGCGCAGGTTACTTCACGCACTTCCCTGACCTACATGCCCTGATATTTTCGCCTTCACGTAGCGCTAACCAAGGGCTGTGGGGATTCTGTGCTACTGGAGTAGTGCTTTGCACTATTTTCCCAAGTCACACCCTAGATCTTACTTATCTTCTTACACCAGTTAGTTATCTTTGCATAAATGAATGCCTTATGTTATATTTATTTATACAACACATTCATATGAGTTCCGTAGCAAATAAACAGTAAAATTGCAATTCATACCCAATAATACATAAAACAGGAAAATATACACAGAAATAAGGTATCAATTATATTTTATTAATTC
The DNA here is from genome assembly GCA_000404065.3 of Pinus taeda. Classification (NCBI taxonomy): domain Eukaryota; kingdom Viridiplantae; phylum Streptophyta; class Pinopsida; order Pinales; family Pinaceae; genus Pinus; species Pinus taeda. The sequence continues at coordinate 139,732 of APFE031677373.1, read as the reverse complement.
TTCCCATGGTTACAGACTTAACATTCCCTGTGTAGTCAACTGCAGGGGTCCGCGCACTCATCTGCCACTAAAAGCTTGATGAGACCATGATGCGCTATCTGATCCGGTGTCCCTTCCTTCAATTTTGTGCCACATTCAATCAATGATTGTAAGAGAAAATAGGGAATGCTCAACTTCTGCTCTGGAGGTAAGTCCAACCCATGTCTTAGTTCTCTTAGCAACTGGAAATGATAGCCGTAAATAATACTGAACCGCCCCTCACAGGTAATGTATTTCATAATTTGGAGACTGGCTTCACTCTAAAGAGGATGTAAACTAGCCCTCCTTACCCCATTCTTGTCTTCTGAAAAACGTTCCTCAGGTATGAAGAATTCTTTCTTGGATTTTTGGCCCAATGCCCTCTCCTCTTTGCTCCAGGGTATCCCTGAAGGCAGACCAGTGACCTGACTAATGAGTTCAGGGGTAAGGTGTAGGGTCAACCGTCTGAATTTCATGGCGGCCTATGTCTTTGATTTAGGTTGTAGGGAAATTAATAATTCCTCCGTTATTTCATCATCATGTCCCTGAATTTTGTCACAAAAAGTCATCCAGTTGGCACAGGTGAAGAGGTTCACCACCTCAGGATTTTCACGTAGTTTATTGGAATCCAAGGGTTCCTTCCTGATAAACCCCCTGGCATGGTGAGAGTGCTCTGTTTCAATGCTCTGAGCAGAAAGGGACTGTTGTTTTATGGTTTCCTCCTTTGAACTTCAGGAAAGGATCTCTCAGGTGTTTAGATTTTAATATGCAACAATTCCCTGGTTCTAATGTTTTTGTTGCCCAAGACCCTGTTGCTTGAGTATAGAAGGAAGAATCAGGTTTTCACAGACTGGACATAGAGCTTAATTTTCATCACCAACATACATACAATCGTGTAAATTCGAATTCTTCACACCCAGGTTAGCCCCCATAGTGCTTTATCTATTTTCACAGGAAATTTTTAACAGGAACTGTGAAGGAGAAATTTGACGCAGACTCGACTGAGAAATTACGTGTGAAACACATGCAAACTGTTGTTTTTGACTCACAGGAAGACTTGTCTCTAATTCTCCTACTCCAGATAGTTTAATTCACCACCTTTCAAAATATACCATGCATGGGAGAGTATTTTTGAGCCTACCTTTCTCAGAACTCCAAATTTGTCGAAGAAAAATCAGGCTTCTCTGTTCCGGAAGGCTATGTTGTACTTCTTGTAGAACTTCTTTCTATAGAACTCTTGGCGGCTTCTGTAGGATGTTACTGTGCACCTGAACGAGCTTGGTATGCGGGAGAACTTTGAAACAGGCTGAAAAGCTCGGTGGAGGATGACAGTTTAATAGATTGTGGAAGCAGAGGATGAGTACTTCGGCCCGAACGTTGCAAATACAATTGAATAGTGGGTGTGTGGGTCTTCAACCAAACATTTTGAACTACGGTGTAATTCGTGGCGAGGGGGTGAGGTGGCTAGACCGAACTGTTATCAGACATCATGGCCATCATTTTTCTGTGTGTTCCTGGCCGCCATTACCTCCCCTCTGCCATTAACTGTTGCCACCACTGTCAGTCCGCTGATTTTCCCCGACTAGACACTCCACATGTGTCGGCTACATGGCTCGTTGGTGATTTTGAATGTAACTGAGCTTGTTCGGATCCCACAAAGCCATATAACTAGCTGAGGGTGGCTAGTTTGACTGGCCCCCAATCCTCATTCAATCCGAACCATTTTCACAGACATGCAGTTTCTGAAATATAGTTTATGTAATTGACGAATAAGGTTAAACACTTACCTGCGTGGCCGTGGACGCGCTATGCAGACTTTGGATCTCAGAATCACTGCCTTGCTTGCTGCTACTTCATGCACGGGTGTTAGAGCCCATTATTTCATTCGTTGAAGCTGCATGCATGGAAATCCGATCTTTCAGTTGTAATTGCTGCATGCACAGGTTTTGGTTGATTTCAGCTGCCGGGGATGTTCTCACGTCTAGGAGGAGTTCTTTTTACACGTTTCTTTTGTTGGTCTTGGCTGCCCCTTCCTCTAGAGTATGTTTTCCAGAGGGATCAACCACTACAGGATTCCTGTAGGATGTCCTGTAGCTGCTTCTCCTCTTGGGATGCAGGCTAAACGAGTAGGGCTACATTCACTGATGAAGAGTCTAGATGGAGCTTGAACAGGTAGAGTGTGCGAGCCTTTGCTGCTTGACTTGTCACTTGGAAAAAATTTTCAATCTGAGGAAAACAGGGCTCTTTGTATGATTGTGCAGGAACACATAACCAAGTGGGTGCAATGGAGGTGGAAAGAGACGAAGCAGGGTGCCATATGGTGCTGGGTTGAATAGAGGGGTGGCTGCAAGCCTAACAAATTAATCCCAACCAACAGATTCCCTTTTTAAATTGAAATTGGCTCGTCTGAAGGTTCTATAGGATGTTTCCTATAGAAATACAGAACTTCCTGTAGAAAAGCCTGAAACTTCCTGTAGAAAGCCCAGAACTTCCTATAGGAGGTGGAATCTTGTCCTGAATGCGATCAAATCCTAGGAGAGGTGAGTGGCCATGGAGGGAATGTATGTAGGGATGTCCTGGAGCCTCGTACAGACCCCTATTCTCGTTTTGTGTGGCCCTCTTTACCTACAATGTATTCTCTGTAACCTGCAATTATTTTGCAGAGATTAGGCTTGTTTTATTTTCCTTTTTTTCTTTCTTTTTTCCTTTTTTTTGTTTTTTTGTTTTTGTTTTTCTCTTTCTTTTTTTGAGAGACAGCTAGGGCGCCTCCATGAGGTTTTCACCCTCGCTATCTGCCCTGGGCGCCTCAAAGAGGTTTTCACCCAAGGATATTTTTTACTGCATTTTTTTATTTTTCCAGAGACAGTTGGGGCACCTCCGTGAGGTTTTCACCCTCACTGTCTGCCCTAGGCGCCTCAGAGAGGTTTTCACCTAAGGATCTTTTTATTCCCTGTTTTTTCTTTTTTCTCTTTTTTTTTTGATGATCAAGGTTTGGGTGGAATAGAGGCAGAGCCCTGCTCCACAACCAACATTGATTTTTCCAAAGTTTCAATGAACTCCTGCCTCGAAAGAGGTTTCCTGTAGATTTTCAATCAATGCCCATTAACGAGCATGGGGATGGATTCTTCATCAATGGTCCTGATGAGGACTGAACCATTTTCATTGCATTTCTCCATTGTATATGGTCCTAACCATCTTGTCCTCAGCTTCCCTTTCAAATCCTTGTATCTTGAGTCATACAGCAGCGCCCAATCTCCTGGCTGGAATTTCTTTTCATTAAGGTGCCGGTCATGCCATATCTTCCTTTGGAGCTGAACTACTTCTGAGTGGAGGAGGGCCTGCATTCTTTGTTCATCTAATCCATTCAGCTGTAGTAATCTTTCACGTTGAGCATGGTTGAGATCTAAGTCCAGCTGAGCTGCCACCCTCAATGTGTTGTACTCAAACTCTATGGACAACAAAACTTTCTTCCCATAGACCAGGTCATAAGGTGTGAATCCTGTTGTAGTTTTCCAAGTGGTGTTGTAGGCCCAGGTGGCCTCAACCAGGTGATTTTCCCAATCCTTTCTACTGCTGCTCACCACCTTAGTCAAAATCTCTTCCAATGCTCTATTAGTGACTTCCACCTGCCCATTTGCTTGTGGATGATATGGGGTGGAATTTCTATGCTTGATCTTGTGATGAGCGAGCAGGTCTTCAATCAAGTTAGAGGTGAATTGGCTTCCTTGATCGGTGACTAACTCTCTTGGGTAGCCAAACTTGTAGAAGATATTTTCCCTTAAAAACTCAGCTACTTTCTCTTCTGTCGTTGCCTTGCTTGCCTTTGTTTCTGCCCACTTTGTCAGGTAGTCGGTGCACACAACGATGTAAGACCTTTTCTTTGAAGGAGGATTGATAGGACCCACAAAATCCATGCTCCACTTCTCAAATTGCTTGAAGGTCACTTGAGGTTGGAGGGGCATTTCATCCCTTGGAGTCAGTTTCCCCATCCTTTGACATCGGTCACACTGGCTGATGTATCTTCTGACATCTAGATGAAGAGTAGGCCAATAGTAGTCTGCCTATAGAATTTTGAAGGCAGTCCTTTTTGCTGCAAAGTGGCCTCCACAGGGTCCATCGTGACAGGTTAAGAGGATGTCAAAGACTTCCTACTCCCTAACAAAATGCCTCAAGATCTGATCTGGGCCAAGTTTAAACAGGTTGCCCCCAATCCAAGTGAATGGGGCACTCTTCCTCATGATTCTGCTCTTCTCCTTTAAGGATAGATGCGGGGGGAACTGTGCTGAGACCAAGTAATGGAGAGAGTACTGAGATAGCAAACAAGTGTTCATTCGACATCTGGTCATCCACTATCCCTTCCTCACCTGTAGGCAAATCCAATCTAGGTAGGAAGTCAGCAACAACATTTTCCTTACCTAGCTTGTCGACAATAGTCAAATCAAATTGCTGCAACAAAAGTAACCATCTAATGATATGAGCATTTACATCAGGTTTAATCATTAAATATCTAATCGTAGCATGATCAGTGTGTACGAATTTTTGATACCCAGTGATGTAGTGTTTGAATTTATTTAGGGAATGGACTACAGCCGAGAACTCTTTCCTGGTTACAATATAGTTCATCTCTGCCTTGGACAGGTTTTTGCTAACAAAGTATATGTCATATGGAAGTTTCTCTTCAACTTGTCCTAAGGCTGCCCCTATGGCTTTGTTCGAGGCATCAGTGTGGATGTGGAAAGGTAGGGCCTAGTTTGGACCTCTGAAGATCAGGGCGGATACCAGCTTATCTTTCAATTCATCCAGAGCCCCTTGGCAATCGTCAGTCCATTTAAACTCAACATCTTTCCCTAAGAGGCTAAACAATGGCGAGGCTAGCTTACTGAAATCTTTAATGAATCTTCTATAATATCCTACCAAGCCTAGAAAACTCCGAACATTTCTGACCTTTTGAGGAGGTGGAACCTTTTGGATGATAGCGATCTTGTTAGGATCCACCTGTAATCTTTGCTGAGAAATTGTATGACCTAACAAAGTCCCTTCAGTCATCAAGAATTCACATTTTTTAGGACTAAGGAACAGGTTCATTTCGATACACTTGGCTAAAACTTTTCCTAGGTTAGTCAATGCTTCTTGGAAGTTGGATCCATAAGGAGTAAAGTCATCCATATAGATTTCCACCGAATCATGAACCAGTTTAGCAAATATGCTCAATACTGCTCTCTGGAAAGTGGCAGGAGCGTTGCATAACACAAAGGGAAGGACCTGGTAGGCAAAGGTACCCCATGGACAAGTGAAGGTGGTTTTATCTTGGTCTTCCAGGCTGATTTCGATTTGATTATACCCGCTAAACCCATCTAGGAAAGAGAAGAATTTCTTCCCTGCCAGTCCATCCAACACTTGATCTATGAAAGGCAAAGGGAAATGGTCCTTCTTGGTGGCTTTGTTAAGTTCTTGGTAATCTACATAGATTCTCCACTTCCCATTTTTCTTGGGCACAAGCACTAGAGGTGAGACCCACTCACTGTCAGAGATGGGGTAGATGAATCCTGCATCCAACAATTTTTGCAATTCTTCTTTGATGATGTCTTTAATGTAGAAATTTTGAATAATAAACACATATTCAATGGAGATTATCCTAATCATGTACTATTGCAGAACACATACACAATACATAAGCTCCTCTATGTTGATCATCAATATAGCAACATCAATAACCATAAAACATAAAGAGAATGCACACATTAACACAGTATGTAACCTGGGGAAAGTTTACAGCTGAAAACCCCACACTATCTGTATATTAATGATTGAGAACATGTAACATTACAATAGTCAATACTTCTCACAAGTATCCAACACTATCTCCACCTGTTACACACAATACAGCTTAGATATAATCTCCAAATCTATTCCACTGCTTGCCTGCCTCCACTGCTCAATGCCTGCTCAAGAATGGATGAGAATGGTTGAACCAAACTCGTATTTACCTCAAAAGAATCACTCACACTAGGAATCATGTGAGCAGAGGCTATAATCACTTGGTATTGGCCAATTCTCATTGGCATAACTCAATCCCATTGATTGTGAAAATCCTCATACACAACTATAGTCACAACTGATAGCAATCTAATCCTTTAACACCTGTCCCTATTGAACTGAACATGCAATGACATGCAACTGAGTTAACTGATGTATTCTTTAGTTGCATTATAAGTTAATAATTAGTTTAACAACTCATCATTAGTCTATTTGCAGTTAGACTAATTACAACTAGTTTAACCAAGTCAAACTAAACACAACTCCATCAACTCCACCAAACTTAACTGATTGAGTTCTAACTGAAGTCATGCATGCAACAACTCAACTGACCCACAAAGAAAACGTATTTCCTTCTGACAGCTGCTTGTGCCACATCTGTAGCTCAAACTAAAGTGCTCCAAGAGAATAAGATAAAGTTTATAGTCTAAATATTATTATAAGCTAATAATATTTGACTGCTCTATAATTAGACTTGGAAGTGTCACCATTGTTGTCTAAAAATAGAATTCCATCTATTTTTGCCAACTTGACCAATCATCCATAAACAACATTTTGCAACTCATAGACATGATCCATATGTCTAAAAATAGACATAGTCTAAAAATAGACTTTGCGCCATAATTTGCCTGCAGGCCCACTTAGTGAAGGCGAATCTTTTCACTAAGCTCCATCATCTTGTTGCAATCTCAACACTCCCTCTCGACAAGATATGGATTATCAACAACCCCTATCCTGCTTCAATGGTATTCGAATTTGCTCCTGGTGAGAGCCTTCATCAGAATATCAGCATCCTGATCCTCTGTTGGAATGTATGAAAGTAACATGATCCTCCACTGCACACAATCTCTGATATGATGGTACCTGATGTCAATGGGTTTAGATCTATCATGAAATACAGGATTAGCCAAGAGTTTAATGCAACTTTGGTTATCACAAAATCACAGTAGGATCCAAATGAGAACTGAACAAACCAACCGGAATCTTCCTCATCCATATAGCCTCTCATGCAGCCAAACTTGCTGCCATATACTCAGCCTTTGCTGAACTGAGTGCCACGGATCTCTGCTTCCTGCTGTACCAAGAAACTGCTGTCCATCCCATACTGAAGACCCCTCCTGATTTGCTCTTTCTGTCCATTGGGCTCCCTGCCCAATCTGCATCCGTGAAGCCACATATCTTCACCTCATCCTCTTGCCTGTACCAAAATCCATATCCCGATGTGCTTCTCAAATAACACAATGCATGCTTGCGCGCCTTCCAAAAGAGCTTGGTAGGCTTAACCATAGCTTGTGAAAGCTGGTTAACTGCATAGCATATATCGGGTTGCGTATTGACCAAATACATCAGCGACCCCACCAACTATCGATAAACAGTGGCATCCACTTCTTCTCCCGAAGTGGCATCCTCCTTCCTCCAACCTTTAGGAAGAGGAGTATCAACAGGCTTGCAGCCATGCATGTTGAACTTCTCTAGTATCTCCCGAGCATACTTACCCTGAGAAACAAATAGTCCACCGTTGCACTGCCATATTTCCAATCCTAGGAAATAGTGAAGGAGGCCCAAGTCCTTCATCTCAAACTCCTTAGCAAGATCATCCTTACATGAAAGTATCAACATCTCATCACCTGTTAGAATCAAATCATCTACATACAGTACAATGATAAGCAACTTACCCTCCACCACAATCTAGTATAGGTTAGGATCTGCCTCGCTCTTGGAGAATCTAAGTCTGGTGAAATAGCTGTCTATCCATGTGTACCAAGCACGTGGTTCTTGCTTCAACCCATACAACGCTCTCTTGAGCTTGCACACATGCGACTTGCTGCTGAAGGCCTCAAAGCCTTCAGGCTGCTCAATGTACACCTCCTCCTCAATGACTCTGTTGAGGAATGCAGTCTTCACATCCATCTGATGAATGTGCCATCCCATCTGTGCTAAGAGAGCAAGAATCGTCTGTATGGAAGAATACCTTGCGTCAGGTTCAAAGGTCTCCTCATAATCAATCCCCTCTATCTCTAAAAAGCCTTGGGCAACAAATCTTGCCTTGTACTTCTCCAAACTCCCATTAGCTGCCTACTTAACTTTGTAGATCCATCTCGAACCCACCACTGATTTCCCTTCCAGTCTAGGAACAATCTCCCATGCACTCTTTCTGACAATAGAATCATACTCTTCCACCATGGTGTCTACCCATGCGGGATCCTCCACATCTTCCTCGAAAGAGGATGGCTCAGTCACAACACACTTTCTCATAAGAGACATGTATCCAATGTATCGATCAGGTGACTGTCTCTGTCTACGTTCGGCTGTAGGTGGTCCTACAACTTTCTTTGCATCTTGAGCCAGTCGCTCAGCTTCTATCAAGTGTTTTCGCCCTTTGATGGTTGGCGCTGCTTGAGTGGTCTCTTCCACTCCATGAAAATCATCCTGTGGCTGATCCACGTCCTGAAGCTCATCCTTAGGAACTAATAGCTCCTCATCTGCATGCAAGTGTAGTCCCTCTCAAGCAAACACTTCATGGCTTTCTCCTCTTGAAATTTTATATCCCATCGCACAACAGTTTTACCATTGTCTGGAAAATACACACGATAGTTGTGGGGGGTATCAATGTACCCCACAAATATCCCAACCTCTGCGGTCAGCTCCAACTTCTTCCTGACATCCTTCGTCACATGCATGTAAACATTAGCACCAAAAATCCTCAAATGAGAAAGATCAGGCTTCTTACCAGAATAAGCCTCCTCGGGTGTACTCATGCCAAGTATCTTATGAGGACAACGGTTCTGCACATAAACTGCTGT